>APFE030221464.1:34484-151444 GCA_000404065.3 Pinus taeda
ATATGTCTAAAAATAGACATAGTTTAAAAATAGACTTGCGCCAAAAATAGCCTGCGGGCCCACTTAGTGAAGGCGACTCTTTTCACTAAGCTCCATCATCTTGTTGCAATCTCAACAAGAAAAGGTGGCTAGATCGCTATGTGTATACGGAAATCCACGAGATTTTCTTTGCATCCTTTCCTTCTGAACTGTATGAGTGGATCGCGAGGTTAGCTGACAACCAGGGAAGGTGTAGGCTCAACCAACTGATAGTGTGGACCCAGGAATTAGTGAGCAGACTAGAGGCATCAAAAGATAAGATCGTGCGAGTTGTGGACCATTGGCTCGACCGGATAATAGGGAGATTCATCAGGTAGACACAACTGTGAGCTACAGTAAAGTAGAATGTAATTTTCTCAAGGGACTGCGAGGCAAGTATATTAAATCTTTAAATACCTGGTTTAATATGTTTTTATGTGAAAAGTGGGTTATGTGAATACATTAATGTTTGGGATAACGTGGAGCAGAAAGATCTACAAAGGTAGCGAGGAATTAGAAAACAAACCCTTAATTTCACCTTCATGAGAGAGCAAGGAAGAGCTTGCTAAGGTCTCTCCAAGAATCGCAATCAGTTTGATAAGGCAGGGTATTCCGCAATTACCACCTCCACCCACACCACCACTTGCTTCACCTCCCTCACCTCCATCTCCACCCACTCCACCTCCACCACCTCCATAGTTCAGTATGGCGAACACGATTAAACTACCAGTATTCAGAGGGGTAGGGAATGAAGATCTAGACCAATTCTAGTTCGTGGTAAGGGAAGTATGGGAAGCGCAAGGTGTCACAAATGATAATATTAAGAAAGCTAAATATGTAAGCACGCTACAAGATCGCGCATTGACATGGTATATCAAGCACTCTAATGACCACCCAAATGCAGTAATAATGGAAATCCAAATCGCGCTAAATAGGGAATTCAGTAGGCCAAAGTTAGAAACACAATCAATCATCGGGGTTTAAATAGATCGCAATTCTTCCAGGCGAGACCCCTTGGGATCTGGACCAAAGACTGAAGAGTACAATCCATAGGGCCAATATGGCACTAACAGATGCATAGCATCACACATGGTTTGTGGCATCTCTGGCACTGCACTTGAGGATGGCTCTGTCACAACAAAAACTTTCCACCCAAGCCAAAGCGTTGGAAATGGCGATGAGGTTGCATGAGACCCCGATACAAGACCTTGGGTTGGGATTTCAACAAATCCACACAAAACTATAGAACCTATGCCTGGAAATGCAAATTTTGAAGAAGGATAGGGCACCGCAGCTAGAGGCGCGCGAGGAGCTATGGTGCATAAAATGCAAAGGGCAGGGCCATGACAAGGATCACTGACTAGTATTCACAAACTACTTGGCAAGAGGCAGGCCAATGCTATTGATACCAGAGGCACAGGCATGGCCAAGTGTGACACCCACATTATGGTGCGCGATCTATCAGATAGGAGGAAACACATGATGAAAAATTATCATTTGTTGCCGAAGTATACACAGACTCCCCAATAGTTGTTTCGTAATTTCTACAGGTCGGTAGTCCATGACGAGCACACTTGTCACAACTACTAGCTAATGATGGATCAGACCCCAGCCTATAGGATGCATACAAAAACATGAGCCCTCAACCCAGCTACGGGGATGGTGCGTGTTAGAGCCTAGATTTACCTCAGGCTGAAAAGGTAAGCTTCTAGGTCCACATCAAACCACGCTCAGCCTCGTAGCTAGCCCTACAAGGACGGGAGAGGGCTCTCTCCAGGTCAATCTCAGCAAAGGATAATTGATGGGGCTTGAGATGACTAAAGAGATGCTAATCTTAGGCTAGGTATGAAGTGCAAGGATTTAATTTTAGTTTTTTGGGGGTTTTGTGTTGGAAAAAGGGAAAGGCAAATTTGGTCCGAGGATAAGGCCTAGTTTTTGCAGAGTTTCGATTGGGGCAAGGAAGGCAATCGTTTTGATGCTTTAGATTGAGTGAATGGATGGATCAGACTGATGAGGAGTTAAGGAGGGCAAGAGAGTCTCAAGAGTCCTCCTCAAACAGATGAAAACATGTAAAATTAGACAAAATTTCAAGGCAGAGCATAGCAGTCCAATAGATTCTACCTTAGTCACTCATTTGTTTAATTTCAGAAGAAAAGAGAAGGGAAAATGATACACATAAACATCAGTGAAATTACAATTACATAGAGAAAAACATCATCAAAACACAGAGCCACATGGATCCCATCAAGTGCTGCAAAACCCTGGTCTTTCCTTTGCCAAAAATGCAGAGATAAAATGTACAATGATGTGCCAAGCAATCCCAAATGTCCAACCATGAAAATGAATTAGAAATTACATAATATAGACAAGCCAAACCCATTCCCTTGCCTATAGGGGTCGAGCTCATCATTCTAGGAGTTGTTTGAACCAATTCTAAACAAGGAACTCAAATATAGGCAATCAAACAACTTGCCTCTATATGCTAGGAAACTGATTCATTCATTTAATTTTCACTTTTTGGTGAATGAATCCTCTAGAACAAGTAAAAATGTGCCAATATTACATAATTTTCATCAAATTACATCATGGTAGATCAATAGTTACATCAAAAAGTAAAACTAGTCAAAATTGGGCGAATTTCTGAGCTGAAGACTGAAAATGAGGCCAAATTTCTCTATGCACCGTGCCCAAATTCTCTATGCATTGCGCCACTTTGGAGCTGATTTTGAGGCACTTCCCGAAGTTAAAATTGATCTCATGATAGCTTGTTGGAAATCTCTACCTATCTACTTTCTAACCCAAGTGGAATTTCTAGATTTGGTGTCTATTTGCCCCTCCAAATATCCAATCTCCCAAGACTGCTTCCTGTGTGTCAAAATAGGGGCAGTGAGGTCATTTTTTGAGTGTTTTTGACCTCTTTGAGGGCCCAAAACCTGCCCAAATTTCTTGGCCATGAACAAGAAACCATAATTTTTCATGCCAAATCGAGAAGCAAAAGCGAGCGCCACGTGGCGCGGCGCATAGGGAGGAAAACCCTGTGTTAAAAATTTCTGTGCATAGCGCCTTTTTGCAAACCAGGTTTGAGGGCCTTCCCGATGTCCAAATTGGGTTCAGGATAGCTCATTAGAAATTAATTTGAGTATATTTTCCAAACCAACTATAATGTTTCAATTTGAAGCTTATTTTCCCTACCAAAAATCAAATCTCCAAAGACTGGTCAAAATGTGCCAAATGAGGCTGCCTCAAGGCAAAGTGTTGTTGCAATCAACTTTTGAAAGTGTTCCTCAACTCCAAATTGAGCTCATGATATCTCGATGGAAATATCTTTGTGTCTAGTTACCATTTGATGCATCACACAAGCCATTTGGCCAACCAAGCTAGGAGAGAACTTAATTTTCCCAAGGTCACTTCAGAGGTGCATCAATTCTCCCGAGGAGAATGTATTTTTGACATTTCTCTAAAACCATGACACCTGTGTAAAAAGTGAATGAAGTTTTTCTTCCTTGTAATATTTTGGACAAAAATCTCTCTCGGGTTTTCCAAATTCATCTTTCCTTGCTCAGAAGCATCATTTGAGTAAAACCTACCCCGATGTGTGGAACAGGGATTTGTCGAAATGAAGCGAAACGAAGGGGATAAGGGGCTCCTAAATTCTTGAGAAAATTTTTGGAAGTAGGGAGGGATGTTAGGAAGTAGGGGAAAGTGGAATTTCAAAGATTGAGTGAGGGGAAGGGGTCCAAAAAGGCAAAACACAGGTCTAGCCTAGAAAATAGGGTTTGTAGCAAGAAACTAGGGTTTGTGCAAAAATGAGGAATTTGGGAGATCTCAATGATGGGAAGTGTTTAATAAGGTACATTAAGGATAGGGGAAGGTGTATGAACATCAGGATACAAGTTTTACTAATGATTTGACCATCCAAGAGAAATTGCCTTCAAAACCCTAGGAGAGGAAAATGAGCTTTACTGAGGCGCAACTGATGCATGAACAAGGTGTCAAATGACCTAGTGGAACTTGACATGATGATAACAACCCTCTGAATGATGGTACACTCAGTTGAATGGTGACATGGACCGATATTTGGAAAACTTTGAAAGGAGTAAAATCAAACCCTAGATCTAATGCCTAGTGACCAAATTTTGCTTGAAGACTCACTGAAATGACAAAATTTGACCTTGACACCTTAAAATCACTTTGTAAGAGCATGTTTGATCACTGGAGGAAGGCTGCAAAGACTTACACTAACAGACCCCTCCGTACTTTGCTTCATGAGGCTCTCCATCTCCAAGTGTGGGAACTTTTCGCTATCCGCGAGGTCCAAATCTTCAAAGTTCATTGTGGGTATGTGACCCAGGTACGAGCCCTCAAACACAATTCCATTGAGGAGAAGTGGGGTCTGGAGTGCACTTTTAGTGGCATCCAAGTCCTTGGGTATCTTGGCTTTCCCTTTTCGCGGAGGAACATACTCGGGTAATTTCGCTGCAGCATGCACCAGCTGGATGTCCTCTTCCATGTCTTCCACTACCTCTATCTCATTGACGAGAGCCTTCAGGTCATCCCCCTCATCATCTGTCTCAATGATGATAGCCTTTCCCTTTTCTTCCATTGAAAGTTTACTGAACCACAGATTCCTTGGGGATATGTGAATTGGCCCTACTGCCTGCTTATCTTTCTTGGGCCTCGACGTCTGAGGCGACTTCGAGATTTACTACGTGAACCTAGTGTCTCCGGGAACATCATGCATCATGGGGTTCTACACGACCTCATTAGTGGTTCCTTCTGCACAGCCCAAACCTCTCCTGGTAGCTTTCATCTTGCTTGAGCTGTCTGTGGTTGTTTGTGAACTTCGAGGTTCAAATCTTGCTTGGCGCTCAACACTCCGTGCTCTAATGAACTGCCCAAATCGCAAATGAACAAGTTTTGTCTCATGGTTAGCCCTTGGAATTTTATAGCTCCTTTTGAATTCAAATGTGACTGTTCCCCCCAATTTTGGGCCATCAATGGTTCCTTGGTGGCAGATTGTCCCAAATCTAACCCTTAATTTGTGTCTTAAATGCCTGCCACCTGCTTCCTTTTTCCTTAAATTGGACATTTAGTCATGAATAATGATGCCAACGTTACTTCCCAACCTACCCATGCGTGGGTACGATCCTTGTGTCACGCTGATTCTGCGTGCACCTCCCTCTTCGTACAACCCCCAAACAGACTCTTTTAGAGTCCTGTGCTCTCTTTCAACTGTTTGGATTGCTGAGACTCTGCTCCCTATGCCTAGTGAAGTGGTCACACAACTTGTGTAAGACTTCAACATGCCTTCCAGCATAGTTCGTGGAAACTCCTCAATTGTTTGCACGACCACTGGCACTGTGCGTTCTACTATATGCAACGCGCTTCCCTGGTAATTGCGTTTGGTGAGGTGCAGTCGTAGCCATGGTAGTAGAGTCATGAAATCTCAGCGACAATATTCTAATGCAGTGGTATGATCATCCACATCTTGCTTTGTCATTCTCGGTTTATTGACGAGACATGCTTATGTGATCTCGTTTTCCAGCCTCTTGATTTCAGCATCCATCCAAAGGCTTTTCTTCCTCAATCGTACTTGGTCTTGTTCGAGTTCGTGAAGTCTAAGGTTCCCTCGCCAGATGGCTTCTTGAATCCTTAGATGTTTGTCCTTGCGTAGATGTGTGATTTCTTCCTCCTGGCCATTGCGCACTGTCACAACTACGGGATCCATTACGGTGGACTCCCTTTTGTATTCTCTTCAGAAATTATGGTTTTTACTCTATTCTGCATCTTTGGAATCATCTCTGCGTTCAGGGTTTTGCACATGGTCCTATAGGCCCATTGAATTACAGGTACGCACAGGTCCCAATCAGTTCGTCTCACCTGGTGAACCTTGTTTAGTACTCCACACACCCTATTGTATGCCTCGTCGTGGAGAATTGGTAGTGCGCATCACCTTTCCTGCTGGTGTGTGCTTGTGCGGATTGTACAACATATGTCTGTATGCATCAGGAAAGGTGGGCGCTAGGTTTTTTTGCCCCTATTGATTGGATTTTGTTTGGAGCTAGGGTTTCCAAAACGTAGGCGCATCATCCTTCTACATCCATGCCAGTCCTCAAAATTTCCTTAATGCGTACCCCATCATTGTGCGGTTGTTTCACGCAGTGCCCACTTCAGTGCATTGAACCGCTGCTATTCTAGTACTGCGCTTTCAAATTTGCTCAGAAATTCATCCACCTCTTTTAATCCATCATATGTTAGTAGCTCCCTTGCCTCTGTTGTCACGCAATGCAGTGATCTAATCATCAGGTTGCAATTCAACATTGTTACTTCGTGTAGTCGATTCTGCCATCTCTCTGTCTCTTCGTCTGAATCTGAAGTGCAGGAGCTTTCACGCTCCCACGAAATCCTTCCATCTGCAGTTGGATTCACCCAATCTTCTTCTCGTGCAGTTATCTTCTAAATACAATCAAGATCGTCATCACTATCGTTGTCGTGCATCAGTTCAGTCTATTGCACTGCTTCGACTGGATTGAGCGATACTACCACGCGTGGTTATTTTTTCTCAGAGATCATTTTGCGCTTCTTCAGATTTATGAATCTGTTCATATCGATGGCCTAGTCTATTCCTAGTAGCGAAGGATAGGGATTGCTGTCCTCGAAAATCTCTATCACTTCAAAATCCGCCTGCTCTCACCTTCAATATCGACTGTTACCCCTTGCAATATTACCATGGGAAAAATATTCTGTTAGTTTGCCATTCGTAACTAAATAGGGACCATTGTAACGTGGGTCTGCCCATGCGTTCCCATGTTTTCTTTGGTAGTATATTCATGTCTGAACCCAGATCCAGGATTACCTAATCCATTTCATACTCACCTATTTGCGCAGTCAATCTCATTTCCCTTCCTGTGCGCAATGCATTCTTTCCAAGTTTCCGAACCATGCACAGTTCCCCTGACCCTGGGAACCTAGTGATAAGTTCGTGTAGTCCTTTGACTACCTCACTGTCATGCATCAATTTCATGCATATATCCAGAAAGGTAGTGATCATTGAAGGATCCATCCCTGGTTCTAGTTGATCCTTACTACCTAAAGTGGAGGCCTTCGTGAAGCTCTTCTTAGCTTCCATGAATGTCTCCTTCGCGCGTTCTAAATCAAATTCGGGTTCCTTTGTAGGAGCCTTGCGAACCCACACACTTTCTTCTGGTTGCTTCCCTTTATCATCTCCCATGGTCATACCGCTCTTGAGCATCATGTTTATATTTGGGTTTTCTTCGCATGACTCAGACCTCATCATTTATAAATTTTGGGCCTAAGGGGGCTAGAGTACCCCCTTTTTGCACATCGTCGCTATCAATGAAGGGCAGTCTTCTGCCTCATGATCAAACTGAGTACAATACCTACATGATATTCTTGTTGGGTTTGTACAATCATGGGCATAGTGCCCTGGCCCTTCGTAATTGTAATAAATTAGTTGTCCGCGACCCCTTCCTGGTCTCATTCCACCTCGACCCCAACCGTGCCCTTGAAATCCAGCACGTGCCATCCCTGCATTTGGGTCAAGGGCTCTGCGTATACTTCTGCAATAGATGACAATTGTCCGTAGTGTGTTTTCCTCCTATCTGGCAGATCATGCACCATAGGGCTGACAGTGTACTCGGCCCTGCCTATGCCTCCGATCTAAATAACATCGGCCTTCCTCCTGCCAAGTAGTTCGTGAACACTAGATAGTGGTCCTTGTGTTGCCCTTAGACTCTGCATTTTATGCACCATACTTCCTTGCACACCTCTGGCTGAGGTGTCCTGTCTTGTTTCAAACTTTTCATTTCTATACATAGATTCTGCAGTTGCACGTGGATTTGTTGGATGCCCAACCCAAGGTCTTATATAGGGGTCTCAAGTAATCTCATTGCTATTTCCAACACTTCGGCCTGGGTGGAAATTTTTTGCTGTGACAATGCTATCCTTAAGTGTGGTGTAAGTGAGGCCACAAACCATGCACGATGCTATGCATCTGTTAACGTCATATTGGCTTCGCGGATCATACTCTTCAGCCTTTGGTCCAGATCCCAGGGGATCTCACCCAGGAGCATCGCGATCTCCTTGAACCCAATGATTGATTATGTTTCTGGGTTTGGCCTACTAAATTCCCTTTTTAGCATGGCTTAGATCTCTACAATCCCTACATTCGGGTGGTCATTAGAATGCTTGATATACCACATTAATGCGTGATCCTGCAATGCACTCAACAATGCAACATTTTTAATATTATCATCCATGATGCCCTGTGCTTCCCATACTGCTCTTACCATGAACCAAAATTGGTTCGGATCTTCATTTCCCACTCCTCTAAATACCAGTAGTTTGATCGCACTCACCATATTAAACTGTGGTGGTGGCGGAGGTGGGGTAGGTGGAGATGGAGGTGAGGAGGGTGAGATGGGTGGTGTTGTGGGTGGAGGAAGTAAACATAGAATACATTGCCTTATCAGACTGACCACACTTCTCAGAGAAACTTTCACGAGATCTTCCTCACTTTCCCATGAGGGTGAAATTAAAGGACCATTTCCCAACTCTTCACTACTTCCGCTTCTATAGATATTCCCGCTTCACGTAGTTCCAAACATTAATTTATTCACATAACCCACTTTTCACACAATAACATATTAATCCAAGTGTACAAGGATTTAATATACTTACTTCGCGGTCCCTTGAGAAAACGTCATTCCGCCTCACTATAGCTGATGGCTGTGTCGACCGTGAACTCAGTGATAAATCCTCCAATTATTCGGTTGAGCCAATGGTCCATAGCTCGCACTATCTTATCTCCTAATGCTTCTAGTCCGCGCACTAATTCCAGAGTCCACACTATTGGTTTTCAAGCCTACACCTTCCCTGGGTTTCTGCTAACTTCACGATCCACTCATACAGCTCATAAGGAAAGGATGCAAAGAAAATTTCATGGTTTTCTGTTTTCCTACACCGCAAACTTGTGAATCTTCTTCTCCAACCACTCTTTAATTTATTTCCTCGTTGGATTCTAGTGGCACGACATCAGACATCCTTTATGCAAATCCCGGTCCCGACAATGGAACCGTTTGTTGGCTTGTATGGGTCTAATCCAGGTTCATAGGTGATTTAGCCAAGCAAATCTCGGTACTATTGGCCCTTTTAGCAACAGTCTGTGGAGTGCAGATTGAGGTCTCACCCAAAGTAGTATGGGAGGGTGCTAGAACCAAGTTTCCACACCCTGGGGATGTCTGATGAGATTCTGGGGGTCCGTGGTTTGACCTCGCGTGCATGTCGCTATGTGCACTGGCTCTCCCCTAGCAACTTGCAATGTTGCTTCCACGTAACCCTACTCGGTGCGCAACCCGTAATATCCAAGTCCCTTGTATTTAATCGGTGATTATCTGGTTACTTAACTTTCTTATGTAAGACTAAGGATTATTACAACATATTCAACAATCGTATCAGTGCGTGCGATAAATAAAATAGTATAAACGTAAAGAGGGTAATGCACAACAGATACACAGAAATAGGAATCAACTTCTCTTTATTAATCTTCAATTCTGATTACAGACTCAACACCAGCCTGTGCACTCAGCTACAAGGGTCCACAGACTCAGCTGTGGACTCTACTAGGCCTCTACGCACTTAGCTGCAGAGCCTCTTCCTACTACTATGACCAGGGAAAATTTTAAGAACCCCCCCTAAATTTATAAGTATAATAAATGGGCGAATCTCCATGGTATATAGGAAAAATGGAAGGCGATTTTAACAATAATATAATATGTATATATAATTTTTGGCGAATCTCTCACCAGGCATGGCGAATATTTTACTCAATTATAAAATCTTGTAAGATCTTGGTATTACCATGGGTTATCATAAACCTGGAGCTTAAAAATTACTATTAGTAATTTATAAAAATTAATAAAATTAAAGTTGATTTTTATTTTAACCAAGCTAAAATGTTTAACATACATTAAATTACAACATCCATTTTTACTCTTGATCCAAGCCCCGAGAGGGATCAAATATTTTTTCACTCTATGCTAGTTTGCATATCACGATATTTGATACCTCTCAGGGGTTATTAGATCCAAAGTAAAAATGGATCTATGCTGGATTAATTCCCCCATTTAAATAGGCTACATTCCAGGTGAATACCATGGGTCAATACCATGTGCTATTTTGGTGAATACCATGGGTCAATACCATGTGCCATTTTTATTTTTATTAATACTAATATTAGGGTTAATAATGTTTTTTTGCATGGTATTAATAACAATCTAGTCCATGGTATTTGTCCCACAGTATTTTTCCCATAGGTTTCACTGAAATATAACGCATTTTTTGAGTGTTCGTAAATATAAGGTGACTTATGGAGTAATATAAAAAAAATGTTTTATTTGTTTACCATACCTCTCGTTTATTTATATTTTTATTAATTTACCATACCTCTTCTAGTAAGTATAAAAAGACATTTTATTTATTTACCATACCTTCACTTTACTTATATTTTATTTGTTTACACCCTTGCATGTATATAAGGTGACTTATGGAGTAAATATAAAAAATGCTTTATTTATTTACCATACCTCTCATTTATTTATATTTTATTTTTACCATACCTCTTTAAATAAAACCTATTTTTGAAAATGGACCAATGGATTCACTTAAATAAAACCTATTCTTGAAAATGGGCGAATGGAAGGTTGTAACTCCTAATTTCAAGGGCTAAATTTACCTTTTTTACCCTCTCCCTTAAAATAAGGTGGGCTATTTGAGGTGATTTGTAAAAATGTACTATGATACAAAATATTCGCCCACTAAAAATTTAAAACCCCTTAATTTCGCCAAAGGGCGAACATTCGCCCCTAAAATTTTCTATGACTATGACCCAATACACTTAGACTCCTACTCTAAGCTCAAACCATTCGTATTCTCTTTTCCTCTTTCTTCGCTATATTTACAACTTAGAGCCTCACTCCATTTATACAATCCCATGGTTTGCGGACCATGGGTAGGCCAACATGTCTTTACATTACATTACATAACTTTAGGGCAGACAACCCTATGACTTAACCTATACTTCGCGTTCTATGTCCTTAAATCATGAAGTCTTACAAAACCTTTGACTAAAACTTGGGCTTTTAGCCCAAAAACATGTCGTGGGGGGATTCCATGCCCAACACAACAACATTCTAGTTATGACCTTTTTTGTGAAATTTTGTCTTCAAAAATCACTTTATGCATGGATTGGCCTTCTTGTTCTTCTTAGGACCTACAAATTTTAGCACTTATCTACAACAAAACATGAGAAAGTGGAAGAAGGAAGGTGACAAGTCCTTCTTCACCAAATTTATATGGAAAAAAAAGTTCAAAAGTAGTGCCAATAAAATAGATCCAAAGAAAGATAAATAAAGAAATTCAATTTTAATACCTACTGAGGAGTTCTAACCAGCTAGATTACCAGGCAATATGTTTCTAATAAATTCTTTATATGATGTCTGATTAAAGTGATTCCAAATCCAAATGAAAGTAGATTCAAAGGGTTATCTCTAGTAGAAACATTTTTTGAAGATTCCATGAGATGATATGTCAAATATTCTTAGGAACAACCTACATATCTAAGGTGCAACATTTTAGTTTATTGATGGATTTAAATGATTGTAATTTGGTATAAAATCATATTCATTAGTGTGTCTCTAAAAGAAACATTGTTCTAAAATTCCTTGAAATAACATGTAGAATATGCTATGGAATAGCTTGTATGACAGACATAGGTGTTTTTGTTCTTCATCCTAGACGAATAGTCACTAAGTTAGATGTAAATTTTTCGTTTGATATTGGAATGATTTGATTCCAATTGGAAATGAAATTAGATTCACATGGGCTTCTTTAGTAGAAATAGGTTTTAAGGACAAGAATAATTGATGAGTAAAATATACTAGTGAATAGATTAGGAAACAAAGTTTTGAGCATTGCATACTTAGGACAGATAGTTAGTATTTTAGGCATAACTTTCTCATATGATACTGAAATGGAGTGATTCAAATTGTGTTGTAAACTAAATTCATAGAAAAATATACCATAAAAATTGGGAATGAAATATCTATCCATTTAGGAATTGAAAAATTGGTTATCCAAACTCTGTCCCAACTATGTCATGAATTCATTTGATATCCAAATTGAGAAACTAAAATTGATTTGGAAACTAGATTTCATGGAATATTTCAGGTAGATATTTTTTTTAAGCATTCCCTTTTGGTATCTCAAAATAGGTCTGTCCCAACTCTATTTTAGTAAATTTGTTAGGCCAACATGCTAGAAAAATATGATCAACATAATTTTTTTTTTCAAAAAAATATAGCATGGTAGCAATGAGATGGTAGAAATGGAATCCCGACATACCATCGTGGAGATCCATGAAGTTTCCCATTACATGGAATATGAAAGTGATGATTTGAAGTGTCAAATATGTTGTTTAAACTCTATTTTTTTGGAAAATTATAGAAGAAAACAAACTCATAGATAAACTAGTTTTCTCAATTTTTCATGTGACTAAAGATTTAAAGCAATATACTAGTTGGGAACCAACCATACGTTTGGGCCAAAAACTAGTACAAGTTGATTGGTAACCACTTGTACTCTAGCGAAAAACATCAATCTATATGTAAGGAATTATCTATAATTTATCCCATGAACACATTCCCATCTACAGAGACACCTAGGTACCCAACCATGGTATTTTCTAGTTCTATAGGAGAATGGTTTGGATACAAGATATACCAATGTCAGTCCTATTAATAGTCATTAACTAATAAACAATTGGAGAAAATGAAACATGTAAATATATGGAGAAATCTTAGATTAAATTTATTAGATGATGATACTCCTCTATTCACTTGTAATATTATGGCTAGGGGAAATACACTAATTGGGATCCAACCGTACATTTGGGCCAAAGATGGTATATTAGTATAGATTGGCTATGAACCTATTGTATTCCAAGGGAAAACATCAACCTTGATGTAAGGACTAAACCATTAGTTATCTTATGGATACATTCCCTCCTACTAAAACACCTAGGTACCCAACCATGGTGCTCACTAGTTCGATAGGAGAATGGTATAGATATAGGATGTACAAATTTCAATCTTACAACAAACTTTACCAAGAAAATGGAGGACATGAGACATATAATCAAACTTTACCAAGAAGACTCAAGTACTATTGCCAACCATTAATTTCATAAAAAATGTTTCTTTGATTTAGTCATTAGAGGAAATTTCAGCCTAAAAGTGGTCTCCAAAGGAAAATTAATAATAAAATAATAGTTAAAATAATAAAATAAGAGTTATAAATTTTGGAGGGAAGAAACTATTTTTTTTATAATGTTATAAATGGCTTATCTCCTTATACGTTTACTCAAATTTCAAGTGTAGACACTCATTGGATGCATAATTAAATTCTACATCTAAATAGTACCCATTATGCATACTTTTAAGAAGACCCACATTGATAGAAATCGAAGATACATTAAAAAATCGTGTTCAACATGTTTTTTAATGTATATTTGATTTTTATAAATGTGGGTCTTCTCAAAAGTATGCATAATGGGTATTCATTAGATGTGCACTATAACAAATTCCCGTGATTAGCTTTCTCTTCAACTTCATTTTTTTGCTTCCACTGGCTATTTTAGTGTATTTTCCCTACCATTTTGAAAAAAAATGACAATATTTATCGGGATGGCACTTATTTTGGAATTTGTTTCGTTAATCACAACGAGTTGATGCTAAATATTGCAAAATTTAGCACCGACGTAAACCAATTTAACCTCTTATTTATCTCCTGATATGGCTTCATGTATAACTTCTTGTTTAACATCCTATTTTTCTCCTTGTTATTACATTGTTTTTAACGTCAAATTTAGCTTCCTTTTTAGCTTTTGTTTTAGCTTCCTATTTAATGTCATATTTATCTCCTCGTTATTACATTACTTTTAGCATCCACTTTCGCTGCCATTTTAGCTTTCATTTTAGCTTCCTATTTAACGCCCTATTTTATTTTCCTCATTTCTTATAAAATATTTCCTTGAAAATCTCTCATTTGAATCACATGATGGCTATATAGAGAGGTTAATTTGTTTTCCTTGTGATGAAATTCAAACAAACATACATTACTTACCTTCTCCTCTATGTGAAGTGGTTTGAGATTTGTAAGATCTTCTCACTACATTTATGATTTTAAATTAGTGATTAGAGATACGCTTAGCATATTTATGATATGAAGTTAGAGGTTCAAGATCTACTCATAATACTTATGATTTGAAGTATAAGATATTTTGCATATATATTGGTTCAAGATCTGATCTATTTCTCTGATATTTGTGGCATATATATTGGTTCAGTATTTGATCTATTTCTCTGAGATCTGTGGCATATATATTGGTTTGAGATCTGATCTATTTCTCCAAGATATGTGGCATATAAATTGGTTTGAGATGTAATCCATTATGTTGTATAGTGAGAGGATCAATCTTGAGTTTATGATCTTGTTGGAAGACTTTGTGAAGAGGATTTTAGCACTTGTGGTCTTGATGTACTGTTGAAGGATCTCTCTAAGGACAGGAAGATATTTATTTTTTAGAACTTAGGACCACCATTTAGAGGGTTTTATTAATAGTCTCAAAACCAGGTTTTCCATTGGATCTAATGGTATGTAAAGAGGGTCCTTTAAATCCACACGCCCTTCCTCTTTTTAGCTTTTAATCATGCTCCAATTAACTAAGTTGATTTATTTTTCAATGTTTTTTCCACCTTTCCACATAAAATTTCTTATACACCTACTAAGATAATCCAAGATTCCTTTAGGGGGAAAGAGGATTGAGCCCTAGAATATATACAAAGTAGGCAGGGTGTATTTTATCAAGACCACTCTGCCATCCAAATTTAGCCAACTAGCACCCTAGGAAATCATTTTCTTTTGAATTTTTGAAATTAAGTTATGCTAGTCTTTAGTAGTGGTCCCTTTCAGAGATATTGGAATACCAAGTTATTTAAAAGTCACCTAGTCCTTTTAATAGATAAATCCTAAGATATTAGAGATTTGATTGAGGTTTTGAGGAGGGCAATACCATCCATAAATTCTACTAATTATACAATACTTAACCTATGAATATAACCTTGCATCAGGTGTAAAAAATAATAATGCAAGTTGAAGCGAAACCTATACACAACTTTCAGATAATGTAAATTGAAGCAAAACATGGAATGTTGTATGAAATCTAAGGAAAAATTATTTAATGATAAAAGTAAACATATAATAATTCAAAAGTGTGTTAAATAATTAAATAAATATTCTACAATTTGAATCAATCAGATTGACCAATAAATGAAGCTTTGGCATGCATTTTAGTGAAGTCAGAAAATTTTGGCCTACTTCACAAAAATGCATGCCAAGCCTTCATTACAAGGCTAAGTTGAATGAGTCAGATTATAGAGTAATTTTTTTCTCACAATTTATTAGGAGATTCCGACACATAGGAAATAGATAAGTATAACCTGGTCTTGTGTAGAGTTAGGTAAAGTGTGTTTCTTTACTATGTACTTTTGTAACTTAAAATCCGACGGTCACGATATATTCTAGACATGAATTGATCTGACGGTTCATTCTCTCCTTGTTATTACCGATGCTTGATCTGTTGCTTAACACCTGATTGACCCATGATCTCTATTTAAAGAGCATGGAGGGTCATTTGTAGGGTAACCGTTAATGAGAGAAGCTTATGTAAATTTTCTTTCTTTTATTAATAAATTGCCTAAAGTGGTTGTGTTGGCTCGGGCCATGGAATGTTTCTCTCTTTGAGGGTTTTAACCACGTCAAGAATACTGGTGTATTGATATGTGATCTGTTTGTGAGCGATGTCCTTTGGTGTTCTATCTGAGGAACTTATCCTGTAAATTCCTACATGGTATCAGAACTATTTGAGGGCCGCATCCATTGGTGATCCAAATCGGAAGCCGATATAACTGCATCCAACTATCTTTTCCTATATCTACTGTTTCTGACTGCTTTCGGGCCAAGAGGACTGCTCTATTGTGTTAGGAGCATCTATTCGAACCCCTTTCTTTTCATGCAAAAAGGGTTTCCGATGGCCTTAGGTACGTCACTTTTAAGATCTGGAGGTATATAGTCTTTATTTGCAGCTTTAGTTATTTATCTCTTTGTTTATTTCAGTTGATTTATCTCTCTGTTTTTAATTACCAGATCTATACCTTTCATTTCGGTGTATGCTCCTTGCCCCACAACTCTATGCGATTTGGGAAAATCAGAAACAAAAATGAAGGATTTTTCTCATGTGTATGCTCTTTTCTTTCGTGCCTTAGTGTGATCTCGGAAAATCAGAAACATTGAAGAAAATATTTAGTTACCGGAAAAAGCTAACTTCAAGGCATATGAGTTGGTTTTTTTTGTATGCCTGTGTTGGGTTATGTGGGTTTTTTTTTGTAGGAAAAAATAGATTTTCAAGTAAGCACGCACCTCAAAGCTTCAGTGACTAAAAAAAAAAAACCGTTCCTCTTTTCCAAAAAATACTAACATATTAAACTAGCTCACTTGGTCCAAAGTTACTTTATGAGAATAGAGGTCTTGAGTTCAAGTCTTTCTTTTTGTTGAGTTACTTTTTCCGGAAGCATATGTAACTTATGTTTTAAAGCTACTTTATGTCAAAGTGTTCTCACCCATTATAAAAAGTGTGACACTTATAATTCTAAACTCTTTATCTTTTATTTAAGTTACAATTTAGTGGGTAGCTCATAAAGTACCATTGTAAAAGTGAATTTCACTTATTTATAAAATTGAGTCACATATTTTTTTATTTTAAGTGAGCTATTTAGATTAAGTTTGGAAATGGGGATGATTTTTTATTTTTATTTTTAAATATAACATTATCATTCATTTATGCACATTCATGCACTTTGTCGGAATCTTCAACAACTTTTCTTCAAAAAGCCATAACTTCTTCATCTAGAAGCCATTTTCAGAGCCATTTTTTTTAATCAGCCTAATTTTTTGAGATCTTTCCATTGGAACACTTAATTTCAGCATCTATACCTTCAATTTCTATTAAAATGGAAATTTCATGCCAAGCTATTCTTAACAACACCAACTACTTCCATTGGTGGTCCTACATTGTGGATTTACTTAGAAGTAAAGGCCTTTACAGAATAGCCTCAGTTCAGGAAACTAAACCTAAATATGAAGATAAGGAAGCCAAATGGGAAAATAGGCAAGATCAAACACGTGGATTGATAGGGATGTCTGTTTCTCCAAACCTTAGATTCCATATCGCAGAACTTGATACCCCTAATGAAGCAATGAAATAGCTCACTAAATTTTTTAGAATTAAAAATGAAATTAAAGCCCATTAAATCGAAAATGAGTTTTTTACGTTGGACCCCTATAATTTTTCTTCCATTGAAGAGTTTTTGTCCAAGTTCAAGACCCTTAGACTTCTCTTGGAAGGTGTTAAGGTTAAGAAAGAAGATGGTAGCCTTATCTATTCCATTCTTACTAAGTTTTGACCAGCCTACTCTGTGTTTGTTTCCACCTTCCATTCTACTAAAGAAGCCTTTATTTCTCAAAGACAAGACTACAAGTCCCCCTCTTTTGATTCCTTTTGTGATTCTTTAATAAGAGAACAAGAAAAACTCTTACATCTTTGTCTTCTTAATCTTGGAAAGTCTTCTAAGAAAGCATTAACCAACCAGCAACAACAAAATTCAAAGAATCCTAAGAAGCAGTATCCTAAAAAGAATGGTCCTAAACCAAACAATGGTCCTAAGCAATTTCAATCTCAAAATGAAAAATTAATTCAACAAAATGATAAGGCAAATAAAAACATAGGGAAGAAGACTGATAGACATTGCAACTTTTGTAATTGAGATGGCCACTTAGAATCCAAATGCTTTAAGAAGATGGAAGCCTTGGAAGAAACAATGAAGAAGCATAAAACCCATTTGGATGATTCTTCAACTTCAACTTCATCTTCAAGAATAACACTTTCTACATGTGGTTGTCAATCATCTTGGTCTGGTTATGCACTTAATGTATATTCTTCTTCTCATTCTCATGAGTGGCTTATTGATTATGGAGGTTCTTATCACATGGCCAAAAATAAAGCCATGTTTTCTTCTTTAAATGATTGTAACACCAAAAATATATATGTTGGTGATGATAGATCTCTTAGTGTTGTAGGGACTGGAACTATTCATCTAGACAATGGTAAGCTTAATGATGTATTATGTGTTCCAACCTTATCGTCCAACCTTCTATCTTTATATCAAATAACTCATTCAGGTGAAGGTAAAATCGTTGAATTTTCACCCCACGATGTTGTAATTAAGGACCTAAGAGATCCTAGATAGATTTTAGCTACTGGCATTGTTGATGATTCTACAAGGTTGTGTAATTTTAAAAAATTTGGGTCATCAACACTTCCCTCAGTATTTGTTGCTCATAATGATGAAGTGAGCTAACTTTGACATGAGCGATTTGGTCACTTAAATTATCGCTCCCTTTAAAATCTATGAAAATAAAATATGGTGACAGGTCTTCCTATTGTATCTTGCAGAGATGGTGTTTGTTCCGGATGTGTACTCCGAAAATATCATCAAGATAGTTTTGAAAAATGTGCCTCTTGGCACGCCTCAGCCCCTTTACAGCGTATACATAGTGATTTATGTGGTCCACTTCCAGTTGTTTCATTCTTTGGCTACAAGTATTTCTTAAATTTCATTGATGATTTCTCCAGACACACTTGGGTATACTTCTTAAAATTCAAGAGTGAAGTCTTTAGCATGTTCTTAGACTTTAAGGCTTGTGTTGAGAAATAATCTGGACATCAAATTCTTAAGCTAAGATCAGATAATGGTGGAGAATATGTTAACAACAAATTCATCAACTTTTGAACTGAGCATGGAATTCAAATGCAACATACTATTCCATATACTCCACAACAAAATGGTGTAACTAGAAGGAATAATCACACCTTAAAGGAAATAACTAATTGTATTCTTCAATCTAAAGGACTTAGTCTTAATTTCTGGGCAGAAGCAATTAACTGTGCAAATTACATAGTAAATCGCACTCCTACTAAGGTTTTAAAGAATATCACTCCAGAAGAAGCATGGATCTCAATTAAACCAGATGTAAGTCACTTTCGTGTTTTTGGAAGTGAAGCATGGGCCCATATTCTAGATGAGAAACATAATGATTTAGAACCTAAGAGTGAAAAATGTAATTTTGTTGGATATTTTGAAGATGTCAAAGGATATAGACTTCTTTCACCTAAGTCCAAAAATGTTATCATTAGAACATATGTAAAGATTGTTGAAAATATATCGGCCTACGAGCCTAGTTCGGTGGATGTGCCACCTCTCTCTATCCCTTCTATTTATGAAAAAATTTCTTCTTCAGATGATGACAACGAGGATGAAAATCCTCCCCCACCTTCTTAGGATCCTCCTTTAGCTCCTCAGCTTCCAAACTGAGTTCATGCTACTCAGGATGTAACAGGTGTTCTTGCAGGTGACCCTACAGATCGGCGACGTACACGTTCTCAGTTCGATAGAGCCTCTTCTTTACTGGCTCAAGCTTCAGCAAATTATGATACTGACACCTTTGTAGAAGCTTCAGGCCATCTAGATTGGGACACAACTATGGATGAAGAATATAGTTCATTATTGGAAAATGATACATGGGATCTTGTTCATCTTCTAAAGGGAAGAAACTTGTTAGATGTAAATGGGTTTACAGAACCAAGTTTGGACCAGATGGAAAAGTTGATAAACATAAATCTCGTCTTGTTGATAAGGGCTTTTCACAAGTTGAAGGCATTGACTATACTGAAACCTTCTCCCCTATTGCCAAAATGAACTCTATCTGCCTTGTTCTTTCCCTTGCTGCCTCTTTCAAATGGGAAGTCCATCAGATGGATGCTAAATTTTCCTGCTTGCATGGGGACTTGCATGAAGAAATCTATATGGAACAACCTCTTTGATTTATACAAATAGACTCCAACCTTGCATGTCGGATTAAGAAATCCCTTTATGGTCTCAAGTAAGCCCCTTGGGCTTGGTAAGCGAAAATGGATAGCTTTCTTTTAGATACTGGCTTTTCTAGGTGTCATTTTGACAATAATATCTACACCAAGAAAGTGGGAAAGTCGCTTATCCTTCTTGTTCTTTATGTTGATGATCTTATCCTTACTGGTAGTGATCCAAATCTTATAAACCATGTGAATTCCAGCCTTAAAAATAAGTTTGAAATGACAAACTTAGGACAATTGCATTATTTTCTTGGTCTTCAAGTCTTGCAATCCAAGAAAGGTATTTCCCTTTCCCAGTACAAGAATTCCTATGATCTTCTACTCCACTTTCACATGGAAGACTGTAAGCCAACCCCTTCTCCCTTTTAGTCAAGATTCAAACTTTTTGTCACTTGTACTTCCCCTGAAGTTGATGCTACCTTATACCATCAACTTGTAGGGAAAATTTTGTATTTGACCCATACTCATCCTGACCATTCCTTTGTTGTTGGCCTTATTGCTCGGTTTATGCAAAACCCACATGAAAGTCACTGGAAAGAAACTAAAAGGATACTTCATTATGTTCGAGGTACAATTCAATTTGGGGTTCATTACAATGTAGAAGCTTCTCCTCTATTGGTTAGTTTCACTAATTCCGATTGGGCCGGTGAGCTTGATGATCGGAAGTCTACTGCCAGTTATGTCTTCACTCTTCCTTCTAGAACTATTACATGGGTTTTCAAGAAAAAAAGCACCATTTCTCTTTCTTTAGTAGAAGTAGAGTATCGTGGTGCTGTAGAAGCCAGTAAGGAATACCCGTGGCTTCGTGAGATCCTGTCAGAGTTTGAATTTCATCAGTAACATCCAACTACACTTTGGTGTGAATCAAAGTGCCATTCAACTATGAAAAGATCTAGTCCAACACCAACTCAACAAAAACATTGAAATACACATGCACTTCATCAAGAAGCTCATTCATGGCCATGTTTTTGAAGTACAATATTGTTCAACAGATGATCAAGTTGTAGACATCTTTACAAAGGCTCTCACAGAGGCAAAGTTTACTAAACTTCGATTTATGGTTGGAGTTCAGGAAGTTATCCCTAAGAGGGGATAGGCTCTAATGCCTCCTTCCTTCTCCAATTGTGTCATATTTGTACATCCTTCAATCCTATCCCAAGTTTTCCTTATGGGGGGATGTTAGGATATTACGACACACAGGAAATAGTTAAGTATAAATTGGTCTAGTGTATATTTAGGTAAAGTGTGTTTATTTACTATGTACTTTTGTAACTTACAATCCGATGGTCACAATATGTTCTAGACATGAAGTGATCCGACAGTTCATTCTCTCCTTGGTATTACTGACACTTGAGCCATGGCTTAACACTCGATTGGTCCATGATATCTATTGAAAGAGCATGGAGGGTCATTTGTGGGGTAATCATTCATGAGAGAAGCTTATGTAAATTTTCTTTCTTTTATTAATAAATTGCCTGAAGTGGACACGTTGGCTCAGGCCATGGACTGTTTCCCTCTTTGAGGGTTTTAACCACGTCAAGAATACTGTATGATCTATTTGTGAGTGGTGTCCTTTGGCGTTCTATCTGAGGAACTTAAGCTGTAAATTCCTACACAATTAACATTAATTTTTCACATAGAAATTTATATTGTGTAAGAATATGACAAATTGGTTTGATTTCATAGCGCTAAGTTCAAGGGTTGTGTCCCTCAAATAAATGCACACAAGGACCTATACTTATTAGAATGTGTGATAATGATCATTCCAATGTAAATATAAAACCATTTTATGCAAGATATCATATTCATTTTGATAAATGAAATGTTATACACTGAAATATAAGTCTATTAGAATAACAATTGATCATATCTGCTAATGATTACAATCAAGGAAAATATGCACTCTTAGGCCAAACCAATTACACTCTTGGTAATGAAATTTGAAATTGGACATCATTGGACAATTCCCAACCTTAGGATACAACCTTGCATCATGTCTAACAAATGTCCTACATACCTATGTTTCCCACTTATGCACAACATTCACATAAGGCAAGTCGAAACAAAACTTAGAATGTTGTACAAAATATGTAGTATAAATATTTAAGCTCAACATAAAGGAATAATAGTGTAAAGGTGTGTAAAATAATTAAATAAACAATCTACAATTTGAATCAATAAAATTGGCTAATAAATTAATTATGGGTGTGGATTTTAGTGAAGCATGAAAAAATTTGGCTTGCTTCACAAAATTGCACACCCAACCTTCATTTCAAGACCAAATTGAATGATTCAACTTAGATAGTATTTTTTTACACTTAAGTAACATTAATGCAATTAAATTGTTACAAATTAATCAGCGGAGCAATTACATACACAAAATATTGCGGAAACACAAATATAGAAATGCATAAAATAAGAGAGACACAGATATATGTGGTTCACCCAATTTGGGCTACGCCCATAGAGAAAAAGTAAGTCCTTCCTTTTATATTATTCAGAAAAATGAAGAGATACAACCTACAATATATTCGATGTAATTTCCTCTTTTCTCTCACACAGTCTCCTCTATATTTCTCACTCAGAATAAAAAATACACATTCACAATACAATTCCCTTATATAAAATAAGGGGTTTACTTCTAGGGAAGGAAAACCTAAATCAAGCATAACTTCTACTTTCATATTATCTGCCTAATGATCACCACCCCCCCCCCCATACCCCGTAGGAAATAATAGTTGGGGGGAAATCCCCCCCACACCCCCATCAGGGATTGGGATCCAAACATGACTCAAACAAGACTTCTGGATCAGGGAGACAATCAAGCTCCACATCCAAAAATATCCCACTTAGAGACTAGTTATATCCACTCAATCATTGTTTCACTTAATGGACAATGCTTCCACTTTGAATTTGGCGATTTATCATCTCCATCATCATTCTTGAAGGCTAATTGAAACTGAGCAAAAACTCAATTTCTTCCTGGTTACAACCTTTGTTAGCATAACTGTAGGATTTTGGCTAGTGTGTATCTTTTCTAGCTTCAACTATCCATCATTCAAAACTGACCATATGAAAAGATACCTGAGCTTTATATGTTTAGTCTTAGAATTAAAGGATAAATTCTTTGCAAGATGAATGGAACTCTGGTTGTCACTATATAACATGCTCATCTCCTACTTCTTTCCCAACTCATTCATAAACCTTTGTAACCAAATCATTTCTTTACTAGCCTCTGTAGCAGAAACATACTCTCCTTCCATTGTTGAATGTGCAACAATTTTTTGCAATTTTGAAACCCAACTGATAGTTGTTCCACCTATAGTAAACATATACCTTGTGGTGCTCCTCCTATTATCTCTATCACCTGCCATATCTACATCAACATATCGATGTAGAGCAATGTTTGAACCTCCAAAACATAATGCTTGATTTTTGGTACCTCTAAAATACCTGAGAATACACTTCACTGACATCCAATGCTCCTTTCCTAGATTTTTCATATACCTGCTTACAACTCCCACTGCATGTGAAATACAAGGTCTTGTGTAGACCATTGCATACATTAAGCTTCCAAAAACTGTTGTGTATGGAGCTTTACACATATAATCCATCTCTTCCTGGGTCTTGGGAAACATCTCCTTACTTAGTTTGAAATGGCTAGCCAAAGGTGTACTTATTGGTTTTACATTTTGCATATTAAATATTTCCAACACATTTTCTATGTGCTCACTCTAAGACAATGCTAATTTGTGATTTTTCTTGTCTCTAGTTATTCTCATACCAAGGATTTGTTTTGTAGCACCCAAATCCTTCATTGCAAATGAATTTCCCAATTTTGCTTTGATCACATTTATTTCTTACATGTTAGACCCTATAACAAGCATGTCATCTACAAGAAATAACAATATAATATACTTGCCATCATTTTCCCTTTTAAAATAAGCACAACGGTTAGAGTGACATCCAGTGCAACCTTGTTCAGACATAAACATGTAAAATTTTAGATAATACTACCTTGTAGCCTATTTTAAGCCATACAAGCTCTTCTTCAATTTGCACACTAATTTCTCCTTCCCTTTGACAACATACTCTTGTGGCTACTGCATACATATTTCTTCCACCAAGTCCCCATGGAGAAAGGTTGTATTTATATCTAACTACTCAAGATGAAAGTCTTCTTCTGCCACTAGATTTAAAATAGTTATGATTGAAATAATTTTAACAATAGGAGAAAAAATTTCATCAAATTCAATACCTTTATTTTGTGCAAATCACTTCACCACATAATCCAGGTGGCTCTAGAAACGCTTAGAATTGATAAATGGCTTTGGAAAAGCTCAAAAATCAATTTTTTCTATATTGAAGTGAAACCAAGGTTAGATCTAAGAGCTCATCACAATCTTTCCAACAACACAAATAACACCTCAATCTGAGTTCATATGTGAAAGTTATGGCCAGTCAAAGTTTTGGTCAATCTAGGCCCATTGGGAGCCACTAACGAGGCGATAATTTGGCACTTCATGGTGACGGTTTCTGGCAGTCGGAAAAGGCAAATTTGTTGCCTCGTTAATTTTTCTATTGACCCCAAAAATCGTTGACCCCCTCATCCACCATATTACAACATACATTATATTTGGAGGTGTGTGACCTAAACGAAAGACTCTCCACCAAAGCCAACATATATAACAAACCACAATATAAAAATGGGGCAACGAGATCTAAACCAAGCCCGCCTCCAAAAAGCAACACTTAATTAAACTTATGCCAATCAAGTTGCCAGTGGAGCACATTGTACAATTTGACCAATTTTTTGTTATATAAACTCAAAATTTCATTTTCCCAAGGGTAGTGTATGAGGGCGTGCAAAATGCGGTCATATGGAACCCTGATGTAGGGAATCTTGAGGAATCTCAAAGATTCCCTTGGAGGTTGATTTTTTATAGAGGCAGAATGATGCCGAATTTATAGTCATTTTCCTCAGAATTTCACAAGGAACGCGATGGTGTAATCAAATTTGTCATCTGAGCAACAGATCTTTAGTCAAATTGCAGAGAGGAATCTTTGTGGAATCACGGGGAATCTAAAAGATTCCCTTGGGGCCAATTTTTTGTAGTGATAGAATCATGTCAATTTTTTACTCAAACGAACCAAAATTTTGCCAGGAGTTTGATACCATGATCACTTTTCTAATTTGAGCAGCAGAATTTTAGTCAACTCAGAGAGAGGAATATTTGTGGAATCATGAGGAATCTAAAAGATTCCTTAAGGGCAAAATTTTGACAATTTCAGAACCAGGTCAACTTTACTCATTTTACTCAGTTTTTTGCAAGGAGTGCGGTGGTGTAGTCAATTTTTTCATCTGAGCATCCGAATCCTAGACAACCAGTGAGAAGGAATCTTTAGAGAATCTTTGAGATTCTGGAGGGTCCATATTTTGACGGTGTCAGAAAGGGGTCAAGTTTATAGTCATTTGACATGATTTTGTTCCACGAATTCAATTGTGCAATCCATTGTTTCAACAATGTTGTGCATTTTCAGGCCATCCCCGAAAGTGGAGGTATATGATGTAGGGATGCAATGTCTTTCTTTTGATTTTCTGAGATGGTGTTTTTGATGTTGAGATCCTTATTTACCATTCCATTGGAGGATACTCATATGCCACCTCATGTGAGAATTAGATATCTTGGCATGCTAAAGGAGGGCCCATATGAGTGAGGTTTCCTGTAGGAGAATGTCTCGTGGAGTGACATGCCACTCCCGTTGAGGGAGTTTATCCTTGCAATGACAAAGAATATACCATGTTCATCATCATCGTGTTGCAAAATTTAATGAAGCAGCCTCCCCGTTCTTGACACCGTGCCCAGAGACGTAACCCACACTGGGTGAAATCCGTTATCACTGCGTTTGTTGATTTTATGGGTGTCATTATGTTTCCTTATATTTAAAAGTATGCACATGTGGTTTTTCATACTCTTTCACATGAAATTATGTTAACATAAAAAAATTAAAATATCTTGGTTAATTCCAGTAGTTGAGAGAATTAAGATCACCACAAGTCTAGCCTTATACCTCAGTTTACCTCCATATTATTCCTTCAACCTGTAAACTCATTTATTTTACAATGTTGTTTTACCAACATGAAACTTGAATAAGTCCTAAGTTTGGTTCTACATCAAGGAGTTCATCTCTTCTTCCATGGCTTACTCCCACTTCTTCCTAGTTTCTACCTGCATTGCTCATTCATATCTTTCTGGTTCACCAAAATAAATCAACAATAGCTATATAATGAAGGAGAGTATCATTCAGGGGGTCTACTTATCCTGGTAGATCTTCTAACACCAGTTTTAGGTGCTTGAGGTGCTTGTTTTTGTTGTGGTTATTGATGTTGTTATGGATACTGATCATTCTGATTTTTAGGCACCTTTACTTTTTTTGTGATCTCGTCAAGTATTATGTATTCTTTAGTTTACTTTTCTTGTAACTTTCCCTACATTTTCTCCTTATACAAGACCTTTTCATTGAATATCACATCACTTATCCTAATGGTTTTGTGATTTTCATAATCATATAAGCGATAACCAAAATAATTTACACATATCCAATAAAGGTATATTTCTTTGATTTTTCCTCAAGCTTTGTTCTATTTTCTTTATTTTTGTGGACAAAGGCTTCGCAACCAAAATTATTTAAACATGAGTAGTTTATCTTTTTATCTGTCCATGCCTCATCTGGAATGCCACCATCCAAGGAAATTGAAGGCCCTATTTTTATTAGATAAACAACAATATTTACAGAATCTACCCAAAATTGTAAGGGAGATCCTGCATGCAATCTCATGCACCTTGTACACTCCATGGTTGTCTTGTTCATCCTTTCAGACACACTATTTTCTTGTGGTGTTCTTGGAACTATCTTCTCTCTATGAATTCCATGCTCTGAGCAATAGTTATCAAACTATTTGCTACAGTATTCATCTCCATTGTCTGATCTGAGACAGTTCAACTTATTTCCTGTCTCATTCTCAACCAAAGAGTTCCATTTCTTGAAAGAATCAAATACATCACAATAAATCCAGGTTTTCCTAGTTGCATCATCAATAAAACTAACATAATAGCAAGTGCCATCAAGAGATGATACCTGATTAAGTCCCCATATATATTTATGCACAAGCTCTAATTTTTCTCTCTTCATTCCCTTCCCAATTCTGATAAACCTGGCTCTCTTCTATTTTCCATAAACACAATTTTCACAAAAATCCAAATCAAAATACTTTAGATCTAGCAACAAATTTCTTGAGTGAAGAATTTGCATCCCATTCCCAGTCATGTTCCCGAGCCTATGATGCCAAAGTGTTGTATCTGCTCTTGTGGAGGTTAAAGCATTAAAATAATTAGAAATATTGTTGCATAAATATAATGTCCAACCGTTTCTCCTTTTTCTATTACCAAGGATCCTTTAGTGACCTTCCAGGTTTTGCCTGTAAAATTCGTTACATAGCCTTCACCTCCCAACTACCCTATTGAAATTAGATTTTTCTTCATATCTGGAACATTCCTTACCTCCTTCAATAGCCATTGGCTTCCATTCTATTGCTTTATAAAAACATTACTCATTCCAACGATTTTACAGGGTTTATCATCACCCAGACAAACACGTCCAAAATATCCTTGAACAAAGTCAAATTTTTTTTCCTATCAGGTGTGGCATGGAATGAGGCCCCTAAATCTACCATCTAGGCACAAATAATATTCTTTAATGAAATAATCTAATCGTATTTGAACACATCACCCACCACATTTGCTTCATGATTGTTCTCTTGATGTCCATCTCCTTCTTTTCCCTTCCGATATCTACAGTGTTTCTTCAGGTCTCCTTTCTTCCCACATTTCCAGCACACTATCCCTGATCTAGATTTGGATATGCCTTTTCTTGACTTACTACGATTTCCTAGGCTCCTTCCTCTTTCAATTTTTCTTCCCCTATTCTTTGTAGTGAGAGAATTATCTGATGTCTCACGAAAGACTTTCCAAATCATTTCCTAACTAAGGATGGCACCAACAATGTCATCAAACTTTAAAGTACTAGAACCAGAGATAGAGTTACTAATGGCTATAACTAATCCATTCCAACATTTTGGTAATGAGCATAGAAACAATAGAGCCCTAACTTCATCATCAAAATTTACCCCAACAAAACTTAATTGATTGGTAACCTTATTAGACTCATTTAAATGATCAAACATAGATCCATCTTCTAACGTCTTCATATTAAACAAACAATTCATAAGAAATACCTTATTCAGGCTAAGGGTTTTTCATATAATTTTTCCAAGGCCCTCATTAGACCTTTGTTTGTTGTTTCCTTTGAAATATTGAAGGCTACTGATGCCACTAGGTACAACGATATTGTTCCTAATGCCTTTCTATCAAGAATCTCCCATTCTTCATTTGACATACTCATTCTCTTCTTTGTCTTTCTGCTCAATAGATGATACATATATTTTTGATACAAATAATATTCCATTTGCATCTGGTTTCTTTGGTTGTTAAATTTCTCAACCCTAAACCTACTATCTTCTGCCATTTCTGCTAGCCGAACTAGGAGCCCTTCCCTCCTATGAGTTTATCAGTCAAATAAACCTTCAACTCTGATACCAGTTGTTAGAAATTAATTAACGGAGCAATAAAATACAAAAAATATTGTTGAAACAAAAATAAAAAAATGCATGGAACAAGAGAGACATAGATATACGTGGTTCACCCAATTTAGGATACAACCACAGAGAAACAACCAGTCCTTCCTTTTATATTATCCAACAAAATGAAGAGATACAACTTACAATAGATCCGATGTAATTTCCTCTTCGCTCTCACACAACCTCCTCTCTCTTTCTCACTCAAAATAAAAAAACACACATTTGCAATAAAATTCCCTCATATAAGCTAAGGGGTTTCCTTCTAGGGAAAAAAACCCTAAATTACATGTAAATTCTACCGTCAGATCATTTGCCTAACAATTTGTTGCCCTGCTTGGACCTCCTAGATAGAAATAGTGGGGGGCAAGCCCCCCCACATCCCCCATCGATAATTTGGATCCGAACACGATTGAAACAAGACCTCTAAGTCATGAAGATAATCAGGCTCCACATCCAACATAAAATTTAGTGATCTGAAGTTCGAAGTTAATGTAAATGAAAGTGTTGGAGCAGTCGTAGTTCACGGTGTCTGCCCAAAAGTGTCAACGATTTATGAAAATGTTAGGTCCCTATACTACTAGTGTAACCCCTTATTTTTATTAGTACAACCCCTTTATTATATTTTTGTGTCCATATACTCCCCATATTGTTATTATTGTGCTGCATAGAAGCCCACTATTGTTATATTGTTGCCTTACATTATTATTGTTATGTCGGCTCTGATTATCTTTATGACCCCTTAGACTCCTATATATAGAAAGGAGGTCTTGTCATTTGTATCATCGAAGAATTGTTCATTTGTGTAATGTAAAGAAGGTTTCCCTCTCAAAGAGGCTTATTTCTAAGGTGTTCATCTATCTTTTCTATCTTTTTGTGAGTTGGTTTCATAACATTTGGTATTAGAGCTTTGGATTCTATGGTTTCGCTGCTCCAAATAGGTCATTGTGGTATTATCGCTATAACATTTTTCTGCAACATTTCAGAAGCAAAAAAAAGCCCATTTGAGATGAAATCACGTTGAACCTTGGGTCCAAATTTTAGAGCTTGTCTCACTATATTTTCGGAGATATGATTTGAGGAGTTTAAGGTTTTTGCAAGCTCTAGAATTTAAACTAAAATAGGTCATCGTGGGATTTTTGCTATAACTCTTTTGCTACAAAGTTTCAGAAGCTAAAACAAAAACCCATTTGAGAATAAATTGGTCTAAACCGTGGCTCCAAAGTTCAGATCCTGTCTTGCTATATTGTCAGAGATGTAGTCTGAGGAAGTTAGGGTTTTTGCAGACCCCCAAATTACATTCCAAATAGGTCACCTAGGGAAAATTTCCATAAATTTTGTTTTGAGCATATTTAGATTTCGTAAGAAGTTTTAGAAAGAGGAAAACCTCTAGTTTTTTGTGTATCAGTTCCAAGTAATAAGGTCAAAACAGTGACATGTGGCACATTGTACAAGTTTGTTCTACTGAACTAGTTTATAATCAGGTCACCATGGGAGATTTGGCCTAACTCTTCCTTGGAGAATCCAATCTTGATCAGACTTGTGGGGTTAGAAAGAAAACTCAGAGGGATACCACAAGTCATGATTGCAGAATTGGAAGATCCAAAAGTATAGAGTTACAGTCATTTCAAGATCGAGCCCCTGAAATCAAGAAAAGGGGATATGAGGAAGCTTGATGGAAAGGATCCAGTAAATTGGATACTATAGATGAAGCAATATTTTGATCTACATGGTGTACCAATGTTACAAAAGGTATGTATTGCATCTTCATATTTAGAACTGGATCAATTTTTATGGTATAAAAGGCTTTATTCTCGTAAACAACTTGTTACATGGTTAATTTTCACGGAGGAAATGATAGCACATTATGATATTACAAAGAGCAACACCTTCCTATAGAGAAACACCACAACAATTGGAAGAAAAAAGAGAAAAAGGACTTTGCTACAAAGTGGAAAGAAAAATTATGGCAACAAGGAAGTCTACCCCTCACAACTATAAAGATGGAAGTGTTGTTTCTCCTATCCTCCAACAACCTACAAGGGTTACACCACAAAATTGGAAGAAAAAAGAGAAAAAGGGCTTTGTTACAATTGTGATAACAAATATATTAAAGGTCATAAGTGTGTCAAGAAGAAATTATTTTACATTGATTGTGGAGGGGAGGAAGAAAAGGATCAAGAAATGTCAAAAGAAGAGTATATACACCAGGAACTAACACCAGAGAAAGAAGAAATAAATCCGACCATATCTTGTAAAGAATTGGAAATAATTACCACTCCTAAAACTCTCAATATAGAAGGACATATCAAGAAGAAAAAGGTTCAAGAAGTGAAATATCACATTGAGAAAGAAGAAATGAATCTGACCATATATTGTGATGCACTGGATGGAATTACCACTCATCAAACTATCAATATAGAAGGACATATCAAGAAGCAAAATGTTCAAGAATTGAAAGATCACATCGAGTCTCAAGAAATCAATCTGACCATATCTTGTAATGCATTGGAAGAAATTACCACTCCTCAAACTATCAAGATAGAAGGACATAACAAGAAGGAAAATGTAAAAGTGTTGATTGATTCGGGTAGTACCCATAATTCTATTGATTGTAAGATAGCCAAGGAATTGAATTGCTTCCTATATCCAACACCGGAGTGTCAAGTGATGGTTGCAAGTGGAGGAATCATAAATTGCTCTGTAAAGTGCCATAATATCAAGCTATCCATGGGAGAATATGTATTGAATGGTCCAATGCTTTCCATTCCAATGGGTGGTGCTGATGTTTTACTAAGAGTCCAATGGCTACAATCGTTGGGTATGATAACTTTTAATTTTCAAGAACTTTTCTTGAATTTTTTTTTTGGGAAAGAAAGGAAGTTGAATTGAGGGGTATCGAAGGAAAAACTAGAAATATAATCAACTCAACAGCATGACAAAGATTCTAAATCAAGAACAATGGGGTGTAATTGCACAATTATGTTCACTAGAGGATCCCACATTGAAATCATGTATTTCTCCAGATCTCCAAATCGTTTTGGAAAATCATTCCAAAATATTTGAGACTCCCAAACGCCTCCCACCTATTCATGATCATGATCATGTTATTCATTTGATTCCATGAAGTGTTCCTCCAAACATCAGGCCTTACATATATCCATATGCCCAAAGGAGTGGGAACTCATTCAAAAGTTGCAGAAGATACTAGTTCAAACAATATTGCTAGAACTTGAAAAGGAAGGAAAAATCATATTGGAACCTGAAGCAGTCACAAAACAGAGAAATTGAAAGCTACAAAATAGATCAATTTCAGAGTATCTCATCAAGTGGAAGAACTTATCCACTGAATATTCCACATGGGAGGACAAGAATTTATACAGAAGCATCAAGAACTACTCAAGCATTGAGGAAAACACTTTTTGAAGGAGAGGGGCATGTTAGGTCCCTATACTACTAGTGTAACCCCTTATTGTTATTAGTACAACCCCCTTATTATATTGTTGTGCCCATGTATTCCCCATCTTGTTATTATTGTGCCCCATAGAAGCCAACTATTGTTATTATTGTGCCCTTACATTATTATTGTTATGTCAGCTCTCATTATATTATGACCCCTTAGACTCCTATATATATATAAAGGAGGTCTTGTCATTTGTATCATCGAAGAGTTGTTCATTTGTGTAATGTAAAGAAGGCTGCCCCCTCGAAGAGGCTTATTTCTAAGGCGTTCATCTATCTTTTCTATCTTTTTGTGAGTTGGTTTCATAACTGAAAAACATAAACATACTGGAAGCAAATTAGTGTGTACAATTAGTAATTAAATAGTATAAAATTTGAATAAATCAAAATGGCTAAGAAATGAATCCTGAGCATGCATTTTAGTGAATCAAGGCATTTTTTGGGCTACTTCATAAAAATACATGCCCAACCTTGGTTTCAAGGCCAAATTGAATTATTCAACTTGGAGAGTATTTTTTTACTCATAGGTAACATTAATACAATTAAATATTTTTATTTTTTCACATATATATTTTTGTTGTTCAAGAATACCCCAAATTGAATGGATTTCACAAGGTAAAAGGAAGGGTTTATGTGCCTCAAATAAATGCACACCAAGAATGTTTGGGAACAAGATGATGGACTAAGAAAAATAAAATTTGAATTTTAATAGTTAAAACTTGTAGTATCTTGGTTAAACCCTATAAGTAAGGTTGAATTACCTTATTTTAGTAGTAATTAGGTTTAAATGTTCCCAATTGATAGATAAAGAGATAGCACCTAGGCTTTGTAGGGTCTATTTTAGAATTTTTCTATATTTTACATATTTTTATGGTTTTAAGTTTAATATTAGGTCAAGTGACCTAGTTAGGGTTTGAAGATAACTAGGTAAGGATAATGAAGAAAAATAGGATTAGTTCTTATTTGTTGTTTGGAAATGAAGTCTAAGTAGATCTAGGTTTTAATGCCACTTTTCGATTGGAAAAGTCCTAAAAAGGAATTCCCAACGCACATGAAAATGGTGACTAGAATTATAGGGTTTAAGAGAATGAAGGAACTTATGGGATTAACTATCAACTATGGACTTTCTACTGGCATTCAATATTTAATATCCACCCAAGTGCTAACATGCCATGATAATACCTCAAGAAAATACATAACATTTCAATGTTAAACAAATCTTAAAACATGAAAAAATAAAACTAATCTCAGAAAAACACATAGTATCTCATATACTAGCAAATTTCATCATCATGAGCATCAATTCCACAATTGTGCTACTCTTCCTCAATAATAGTAGAATTCCAAATAAGAAAAATTAAAAGATAAAAGATAATGAACCCATTCCTCTTGCCACCAATGTGTTACGATTTAAAAATTGGAAGTCTATTCCTATTTATACATGACCTAAGAGACCTTTGAAATGTGTGGGGAACATGCCTCTGCACAAAGCATGAAGCACATCCTCATTAAATTTATGTTGTGCATGAATACTCCAAATTGGATAGCTTTTATATGGTAAAAGGAAGGAATTGTTTGCCTCAAATAAATGCAGACCATGACCTATAACTAATTGGAAGTGAAATAAAAATCATTCCATCCTAAAGATACAAACATTTTATACAGCATATCATACCTATTATCCTAAAATAAATCAATCTTACCAAAATCCAAGTCTTCCAATCATTGAAATTCATCATATCTACTAATGTTCAATTCAGAACAAATATGTTCTCCCAGGCCAAACCAATTACATTCTTGGTAATGAAATTTGGAATGGGACATGATTGGAAAATACCTAACCTTAGGATATAACCTCAGGTCACTCTTGACAAATATCCTACATAACTGCTTTTCCCACTATATACAACTTTCACAGAAGGCAAGTCGAAGCAAAACTTAGAATGTTGTATGAAATATGATGTATAAACATTTAAGCTCAAAGTAAGTATATAAAAATGTAAAAGCATGTAAAACCATTAAATTAAAAATCTACAATTTGAATTAATCATATTGGCTAATAAATGAAGTTTGGGTGTGCATTTTAGTGAAGTAAGGCAATTTTGGCTCGCTTTAGAAAAATGCACGCCTAGCCTTCATTTCATGGCCAAACTGAATGATTAAAATTAAAGATTATTTTTTTACTCATAAGTAACATTAACACAATTAAATTTTTCTAATTTAGTGATCTAAAGGTTGAAGTTAATGTAAATGAAAGTGCTGCAACAAACACAATTCACAATGTCACCCCAAAAGTGCCAACAATTTGTGAACAGTTGAAACTTACTGGAAGAAAATTAATGTGTAAGATTAGTAATTAAATAATATATTATTGTAACCAATCATATTAGTCAATAGAAGAAGCTCGAGTGTGCATTTTAGTGAATAAAGGAAAATTTTTCCTCCACAAAAATGCACATTCAACCTTCATTTCAAGGCCAAATTGAATGATTCAACTTAGAGAGTATTTTTTTACTCATAGATAACATTAATACAATGAAATATTTTAATTTTTCACATATATATTTTTGTTGTTAAAGAGTACTACAAATTGTATGGATTTGATAAGGTAAAAGGAAAGGTTTGTGTAACCACCTCCTCCCACATTTACCCACCTTCGCCGGCTTACCCAAGGTAAACATGAACTAAGGGTAACTCTGATAAGATTGAACATACTATATGAACGTAAGGAAATGGAGTCAACAACTTGAGACCTTACAGACTTGCCTCAGGTGCTATAAGACCTCCAGGAGCAACCCAACCCCTCCAGGTGTCCAACCCCTGAGATGACCCTCTTTTTCACTAGCCTAAAGCCGCAAACACTCCCTTGCCAAGGCATGCCAATGAATATGGTCCTCTAGTCACACTAACAAGCCTTCATCCATGCAACTGTGGAATTTTCTTCTTAGTTGTATGATAATGACCCTGATTTTTGAGCCCTTTTTTTAGGGCTAGGATTTAGGCCTCTGCCCAGAACCCAATGAAACTTCCAGAGATGATAGATGACATAGAAATAATACTTATAAACCAAAAATGAAACTAGGGCTTGACATGATCTTCCAAAATCACGAATGAAATTCCGTCAAACACTTGGTAATCATGTAACATACAGATTAGGAATTCAAGTTTGAACATAAGGAGCTAAAAACTTATCACAGGTTTAACAAGAAGGATCATTGCCTTCACACAATAGTTTTCAGAACACCAATTAGGTATTTCATGTTACGCAATATTTTATCACACCTCCTGTTCACTTCCTGTTCCATATCCCGAAGTGCCAAAACATTGACAACTGTGCAACATATCCATTATGATATACATACCACAACCTCCCTCAATAATCAAAGGAAAATTGCCCTAAATCCATTCTAAAGAAGGTTAACTAAAACCCTAAATTTTAGCATCAACGTGTTTGACTACACTACCTTCCCATTCTGATGGTAGGTTGCACAATTATACACTACCACTGCCAGCGCAGGATTTGATATGAAAGCCCGCGCTGAACCTCTTCTAGCAGATTTTCCCAAATTGGATGAGAAGTTTCGTGCACTAGAACCTTCGAGAACAATGAGTTGGATATTGGTTGTTGTTGATATGTTGATCTCTCCCATTTGGACCTCTTAATCTTATCATCATGAGATTTCCCCTTGAGATGTGGACCTTCCTCCCTCTTTTCTAGATCCCTAACTCCCTCTCGTTTCCTATAAATTCACTCCCTTCCATCCCAAATGGTTGGTCATTGATTGCTGCATCCCTATGTTGAGATTATGCTTACATGCTATTTGTTCTAGCTTGGAGGAGGACTGTTTGAAGGGTCTTTGCTTGGACTTGGACATCCACGAAATGGAGGTATCCAACATCAACGTATAGGTTGTATGCTTCCCCTTTTAGCTCATTAATATATACATTTGATGTTCAATTTCCATAATTGTGTAAATGTTTATGATTTTAGCTTAATACTCCTTGATCTATTAAGTAGTTTATGTTTGATGTATACCGTATATGCTCTTATATCTTGCATAGCTCTTTGATCTTCCTTGCAGGTACTTAGGTGTGAAGAACAAGTAAGGAGTGAGGCTTGGAGCGAAAGATTCAAAGTCATCTCCAAAGGATTGAACGATTAGCATCAGAGTAAGGTAGGTTTCTTCTTCTCTCTGCATTTGTTAAACATAAACTAGGAAAGGGTATGTTAGTTTGTTTAGTTTGTTTCTAAACCCACTCATTGTGCTAGAGGGATTGTCTCTGTCCGTAAAGGGGATTTACCTTCAGAACAAAATGGTGACTCCATTGGGGAAGCTATAGCCTCTTCATCCTCTTTTCTCAACTGATATCTTGATCAGTTTGACCAACCATCATGCTGTTAGTTAGTTTGAGTCTGTATAGGTTTGCATAATCACTGATTGTTACCTTAGAGTGCTAAGTCTGGAAGTGTTTGTGGAAATATTTTTATTTTTTTCCTTATTCCTTGCTTAGCATGCTTTTTTCTCTGACAGTCATGCTGCTAGCACACTTTATCTTGGAACAGTCACGTTGATACCCTGTTCAACGCCAATTTGGCCATAATAATGACACTAATCTCTGAGATTGGCAAAAAACCTATGGTTTCTCTGCCAAAATCTAGTGTGTTTGAGCCCTTGAGGTCTTGCCTTGTCCTGTATGATTGAATTTATTGATGATTTGATTTATTACATGATTCCATTAGCAATTTCTTGCCTTTTTTAACATTCAAGTGTTTGAGTGCAATTTGATTGATTTTAGAGTTTATAGGTCATTGAATTGTCACTCGCCACTTGTGAGTGTCATTGAGTCTATGGTTTGCTGATTGTTTAGGTCTAGTTATCTTGTAAAATCATTTGAAACATTGATTGGCATTAGGTTTAGTTTTTCTTGGAAAGTTGCTTTTCATTTGTACTAGGTCATCTTGCATTTGAAATTCATATTTTTTATTTATCAAGAATAGATTAAATTGCTTGGTTTCCAATTTGAAAAGAGTGTATTTACTTATCTATTCAAAAGAGAAAGTGATTTTTTTTTTTTTTTTTTTTTTTTTTTTTTTTTTTTTTTTTTTTTTCATTTGAGTGCTTTTGAATTTGATATGGTATTTCTTAGATTGGTGCGTCATTTGCATTATGAGCTTTTGAATAAAAATTTTCATTTTTTTCCTTAGTTGAAGCTTAATTGCATTTGAGCATTTGCAAATCAAATAAAACATCATTTAGTTAACATGCATCTTAGTAAAGTAAAAGCCATTTTTTCTTTCAATAGATTGCATGTTCAATAGCGAAGGCGAAGTTTAGTTTTACTTTTGCATATTGCATTTGTAGACGAAAAGATAGTGGAGGCATAGTGTTTGATGCATTCTCTTGTTTGATGCATTAATTAATTGAACTCTCTTCCCTTACTAGTATAACATTCATTGAAGTGAAAAGTTTCCTTTTCTCATATAGTTGAATTCTAGGATTCAGGTGACATCATTTGAGCCCAAAATTGAAACATAATTCAAGAACAACATTAAAATTTACTGAATTAGCGTAAGGATAATTTGGAACCTAACACAAACATTTAGAGGCCTAGGCTAGAGACATGTTCCGACATCTATAAACCTAGAAGATGTCGTTAATTGCCTGCATTGTATCCTGGGGATGAAATCTTGTTCCAATACAGAAGTATATAAGAGGTTCTCCAATACGCTTGGGTATATCAGAGGCACTCTAGTATGGCAAGTATATGGGAATGCTCTCAATGAATGGTTATGCATTAGACAATGCTAATACTGACTTGTTCTCCCCGTACCATTGAGTATATATTGGGAGACCCCACTAGGTTTCTATCCTTTAACCATAGGCAATCGATTCAGCTACCTTGTAGACGTGATACACCAATCATAACATTCGAGGAGATTAGTTGTCATATGTTAAGTCCTTCGTTTTAGCTAAGGTGTATTTAACAGTTCACAAATACTTGGGAAACCCTCTTGCCTAGTACACCCTTTTTATTTATTTCTTATTTTTAAGTTCTAAAATTTAACTGTCCACGATAACATGACTTACCTATGCAGTTATCCTTGGACTCATATTCCCTGATTAATAGTAAATTTTAATTATAAGCTCAAATCAACCACCCCTTATTGCTTTTGATAGAAGGTCATCATGGATAAACCACTAGGTTCACCTTACATTTCCCCTTCATCCTCTGACACTAAAGGGTCATCACAAGGAGCTCATCTTGACATTTCACAGTCACTTGAAGACCAAGATCTTGAACTTGGAATTATCCTGAGTATTCAACCCCTTGCTTCTCGTCCCCCACCTTGAGACTCATCATCTTAGGATTCTGATCCAAAAACTCTTGAGAGTCCATAGAGGTTTGTATATTTCCCCTGAATCCACTTTTTGATTGATTGGTCATATCTCCGCAATAGTTGTATAGTCCATACGATAATCTCAGTGTGACTTTGGAGTTATCTCCACCATCATCTCGGATTCCCCCTTGCCAAATATTCACCCCCATGGAATCATAAGGTGAGTTTCCAACCTCTCCTCGAGGTCCATCAGAAGTCTAAACCACTGACACTCCTAGTGTTGGAAATGATTCTGACTATGACTTTCCACCTGAAGGTTTTCTATATGCGGGAAGTATACTGCCTCCATCACCGCCTGAACGTAGTGAAACTTTGTTTCTAGTGGTTATACTTCTTTGGATCAATTGGTTTTAGGTACTCCAAGTGCGTATTCACTTTATCACAGTCCCATTTGGTCATCGAGCACCATGCCTACTTTTGGTTCATTTGTTTGAAGTGTGTCCTCTCAATTTCCTATACTAACTGCAGTTTCTTGAGTTCTTGTACAATCGACAATTACGATTGGGGAAATTAATGTCCCTATAGGTTCTTTAGTTACTCCATTAAGTGGAAAATATGTGCCACTACCTATACCACTACATGGGGGGAAACAACCACCTCCTCTATATGTACCTCCTGCTTCAAGTTGAAATTATGTGAATGGATCTCAAATTCATGCTACTGGAGCTAGTCAAAATGTTGGCAGTGTACCTTATCCTAGTGGATCATCTATTCCATTTAGATTAGTCCAAATATTGTATCAAAAACCTCTTTTTGCCTAGATACCCTGCCAATAACCATACCCTCCATATGGCTCACAACAGTCTCAAAATCCACCCTTTACCTAACATGAAGGCCCCCAAATGTAGGCTGGTTTAAATCCCTCATTTGGGGATCTAGTCAATTTCAATATAGAGCCTATCAGTACCATCCTGAAACTCAAATTTTCACAAGGAACTATCTAACAATAACCTTATCTACAACAAGGACCTTATGTGCGACAAGGGCTTTATCAATAGCCATTGTAGTAGAAAGGACAACCCTTACAGCAATAAAAAAAACCCTTGTATCAACAAGGCCAACCCTTATAGCAACAAGGTCAACCCTTGCAGTAGTAGGGTCAACAATTTTACCGCCAGGGTTAATAGTTGCAACAACAAGCTTATAATCCATACGCTTCACAAGTTGTTTATCCACCTTATGGTTCTTAACAGCCCATGATGGGTCTGTATCAACCTTACCCTGGTCAAAAACTTCCTTTGTGGGGGAAAAATCCACCTTTGTATTGTCAGAATACCTCTCAGTGGGGGCAATATCAATCTCCTTATGGTAAAAAACCGCCACTTTGAGGGAAGAACCCATACCAACAAGGATGGAATCCATAAGATGGGCCTTATCAAAGTCCTCCCATGGCTTTCAATCCATAATTTCCATTTCTAGCAACTTTGGAGCTACCAAATGTGTCAAGACTCACAAATGATCCAATTCTCCATTCCTCATATTGGCATTCGGTTCCTACTAGGATTCCTGACGATTGTCTGAAATTTGAAGGAAAGTAAGGAAAAGACCCTTAGGCACACATTATGACTTACCATTTATGGTGTTCATCAAATTCCTGGGTTGAGGACTTTGTTTGTCTATGTCTTTTTCAGCGAATCCTGACAGGTGTTGTCGTGAAATGGTACTTCACGTTACCTCAAGGTGCCTATCAAGCCTTAAACTATTTTGTAATGGCCTTCGTTACTCACTTCTAGTTACCAGTTTGATATGAAACTAGTACCCATCTCCTTACATCTTTGAAATAGAATACTGCTATCCACATCTCTGATCATATCCATGAGTGGAGACGTCATCGTCACCTTATCAAGTTTGATATACCTAATGAGATGTTAACTGAGTGGTTTACCAAACCATTTGTCAAAAAAATTTCCAAGGACATAGTTATGGGTGGCTGTATGATTGAAGATCAATCCATCACCCGTGCCTAATATTTATAATTGGTAAATTCTCAATCTGGCACGTTATATGATCTCTTGCCTAATGATTCAAGACCATCTATGGATCCAACATCTTCTAAACCTCCAGACATGCCACCTATCGATGGTATTATTGGGACAATGAATCAAACTTCTAGTAAATCTTCATCGAAGCAGAAATCTGTTTCAACTACATCATCTAATCCTCCTTCGAATCCCTCTCCAAATACTGGTAAAACCTCTGAGGTTAATGATGTTCAGTCTACCATGGCAAACAAAGCCTCTTAAGGTAAAAATAAGGATAAAGGAAAAGACAAATTTGATACCCCAAAACAAGATCCTCCAAAATCATTTGCAAATGACGCATCTAAACGTAAGCCTAAATATCCTTGCCTCATTTGTGGGGAAGATCATTAACCCAAGGATTGTCCCTATCATGCGGAAGTTAGTCACTTGTTAAAAGGCACTCAAGGGACACTGATTGTACTAAAAGAATTTTTTCCATCACAACAAACCCAATTGGTAGAACAATCTCAATCTCCTACATATTCAGGTTCGTAGGTTTATATGAGTGGAATGATACCTATTTCTATTGCCACTCAGTCAAAAGACTATCCTAGTCCTCCCAAATAGGTTGTGGAGAAAGAAGTTATTGATACTGTTGAGAAATGGCAACAAGAAATTCAATTATAATTTGTCCTTGAATTAAATTGAGAATTAAAATCGAATTCTATTCTCATAGCAACTTAAGTTTAATTAACTTAATTAACTTAGGAATTTCAAGTTGGAAGTCCTTTTGTAGTCATGTATATGTTCTCCCTAATTTTTAGGGGTCTAGTATGAGTTTAAATTGAGTTGAAAATTAGATCACTCAGTTTACTGAGTTAAGTTAATTTAAATTAGTTCCACAAAATTTAAATTAGTTCCAAACTATTTGTGGAACTAATAGAGGACTAACATCTAGTTGGTGCACTAATGCATCCATTGGTGCTACTCCAATTAACTGAATATTCCCTCATGAGAAACTCATGCATGTTAGTTTGGAGAAAGACCCAGTTGAGACTAGAGTGCAAGGACATTGAACTATCAATGGTATTATTTACTGGAGTGTAAATAACATGCATGCATCACAAATTGATCCTATGTTTGGATTACGCAGTTTTAGAAGCATGAATTCCCTTTAAATACATGCTATTCATCGTAGGAATTACAAAAGAGATTAGGGGCTTGGAGAGCTACTGAATAGGCTAGGGATTTAGCTTGAGCTAGCTTGTAAGATAAGAGAGTTGAGCATACTTGTACAGAATTGTTCTAGTCAGAAAAATCTTTGTATCTTCACTCATATTTATGATATATGAAATATGTATAGTGGGGTTTTGAGCAGTGGATTTCCGTAGATACATCTTGTGTTATGTGTCGTTGATTTATCTTCTTGCTGTTCATATTGTTTTCATCGATCTATTGGCTTCCGCTGGTTGAAAGTAGAAGTAGATTATTATATTTTTCTTTAGTACATTTTATGAGATTGTGAAAATACAGGATTTTCTACATGGTATGGGAGTTGAGAACATTATATTAGAGGAGATTTTTAAGTTTTGAGTTTTGGGTTACAGGTGAAATTTGAATTTGCAATACATACTTCAAGATCGATAGATGGAATTCTACAATTTTTAGCTCGAGTACACCTTGGAAGGCATCTCGAATTTTATAGCCTGGAGGGATAAAAATGGAGGTTGTGCTAGAGGATAATGGCTTGAAGGAATTCATTGATCAAGAAATTCCTAAGCCAACAACATCAGATGCACAAAATTTGGCCGAATGGAAGAAGTGTGTGGTGCAGGCTAGGTGGATAATTATTGAGGGAGTTCGAGACCACATTGTCTCAAGTCTCCATGGAAAGGAAACTTCATATGCTATGTGGAAAACATTGACATAATTGTATCAAAACAACAGTGACCAAAGGAAATTGGAACTGAAGGACAAAATTCAAAAAATTAAAATGGAGAAAGGCAAGACTATTCCAAAATACTTCACCAAGTTCACTAAATGTCGTGATGAACTTGGAAGTGTTGGAATCATAGTTTCTGAGGATGATATGGTGAGTATTTCTATTATAAGACTCCCATAGAGTTGGCATATTTATCATGACTCTATCAATGGTTAGTAGAAGTTGTCGGTTTGGGAATGACTATGGTCAGATTTAATGCAGGAGGAGATCACGAGGAACACCAGGGATGGCTCTTCATCAAAGACTGATGATGAAGATAATTGTGCCTTAGCGATTAAAGAGAAGAAGGGGAAAGGGAAAGCTTCCCATTCCAAATCGTATTCTTATCATGGAGGCAAGAAGAAATAAATGATGAAAGTTAAGTTCTTTCATTGTCATGAGCTAGGCCATTTTGCTACAAATTGTCCACTTAACAAGTCTAAGAAGAAGTCCCCAGGAGGAGCGGCAGGTGAGGCTTTGGCCTCTCAATTCGGATTGGACTTTTCCCTCATTGCATGAATGGTGTCATCAATGATTGGAAGTGTATGGTACTTAGACAGTGGAGCTTCATTTCACATGATTGGTGATAAAGAGTTATTCAGTGACCTGGAGGAGAAAGATCTCCAGATGCATATCAAGATGGGTGATGATGGGAATTATAGTGTTACTAGATTGGGCATGATTAATTTTCATAGGAAGCATGGGGCTCCACTCACCTTGAAGAATGTTGTGTATGTTCTTGAGCTTAAGAAGAACTTGGTATCCATTGCCATGCTTGAGGATAGAAGCTATGATGTGATCTTCTCGAAAGGAAAGGCATTCCTTTGACACATAGCCATAGGTCAAGTAAAGAAGATAGGGATTTAGGTGAAGAATCTCTATAAGTTGGAGGTATAGGAGTGTGATTCTTTGAGCACAAAAGAAGAAAGGGTGCAGAGTTGAAACATTGGTGAGTTGTGGCACAGTCGATTGGGGCACTTACATCATGGGGCTTTGAATATATTGCACCAGATCTCTACTGGTCTTCCTAAAGGTATGCTTAAGCAAGTTGATACATGTAGGGGGTGTAGTTTGGGAAAATACACCAAGTATTCCTTTCACAATAGAGACAGTTGAGCATAGGCTATTCTATAGGGAGTCCTTTTACATGTGCGTGGACCATTATCGACAACATCCACAAAAAATCATAGGTATTATGTTATATTTATTGATGATTATTCTCGTAAATGCTGGATATTTTTCATGTAGAAAAAAGATCAAACTTTCACAAAGTTTTGTGAGTTTAAAGCATCAACAGAGAAAGAGTCAAGAATAAGGTTAAATCTCTACAATGTGAAAATGGTGGTGAGTATGTGTCAAATGAGTTTAAGAACTTCTATGCAGCGGAAGGGATTAAATGGGAGTTGACGACACCCCATATCCCAAAGCATAATAGGGTGGCCGAGAGGAGGAACAAAAGCATAGTATGGGCAGTAAGGGGGATGTTGCATGATTAGGGCCTACCACTACACTTGTGGGCTGAGGCGTGCAGCACAATGATTTACGTTTAGAACCGTAGCCCACATTAGATACTTGAGATGGAGAGACCAAAGGAGGCTTATTCCGGTAAGAGGCCAGATGTTGGTCACTTTAGGACTTTTGGGTCATCAATATATTTCCATGTGACCAAAGATGAATGAAAGAAGTTTGAGCTAAAAATAGAGTTGGGGATATTTGTGGGGTACATTGATACACCTCATAACTATCAAGTGTACTTGCTGACCATCAGGGTGATAGTGGTTCGTAGGTATGTCAAATTCAATGAGGAGAAGGCCATGTGAGTTTCCCTTGAGAGGGAGCTTGAGCTACATGTGGATGAGGAGCTTTTATCTCCTAAGGTTGATGAGCCACATATTGATGTGGAGCAACCACATGTAGAGGATTCGGGAGTGGAGACATCCACTCAGGCAGAGTCTTCCAGATAGGGAAGAAAGCGCACTATAGAGGCTGACAGATTGTTGGATGATGCACGGGAGAATGTGGGAGAACCCACTTTTCAGCATAGCCAGAGGAGGTCACTTGAGAGGTACACTAGATACATGCCTCTTATGGGGAAATGTGTTGTGATAGATCCATCTTCCTTTATGGAAGCATTTCAACAGCTGGCTTGGGTTGATTCCATGGTGAAGGAATATGACTCCATAGTTCATATCAGTGTTTTGGATGTGGTCCCAAGATTAGAGGAAAAGTCAGTGGTGAGCTCCCATTAGCTTTACAAGGTAAAGAAAGTTGTAGACGATAGTGTGGTGAGGCATAAGGCTATATTTGTGGCCCATGGATATTCATAGGTAGAGGGGATTGACTATGATGAGACCTTTTCTCCTGTTTCAAGGTACTCATCGTTTAGATCTATATTGGCACCATCAACACAAATGAGTTGGAAGATACATCAGATGGATGTGAATACAACCTTCCTTAATGGCATGATTGAGGAAGAGGTGTACATAAAGCAGCCTGAAGGTTTTGAAACCTTTGATCGTGAGTCGCACATGTGCCAGTTCAAGAGAGTGTTGTATAGGCTGAAGCAAGCACCTTGTGATTGGTACACCAAGATAGATAGCTACTTCACCGAGTTGGGTTGCACAAAGAGTGAAGTGGATGCGAACCTATACCACATAGTGGTGGAAGGTAAATTGTTGATCATTGTAATTTATCTTGATGATCTCATATTGACACGTGATGATTAGTTGATCAAGTCTTACAAGGAGGACCTTGCAAGAGAGTTTGAGATGAAGGACATGAGGCTTATGCATTAATTTCTTGACATGGAGTTATGGCAGGGAGATGGGCAGTTGTTTGTGTCTCAGGGCAAGTATGCCAATGAGATACTTAGGAGATTTTGCATGGAGAAAAGAAAACCCATGGAGACTCCTCTAGCAGGTAACTGGAAGAAGGAGGATTCTACTTCAAGGGAAGTAGTGGAAGCTACTATTTATAGGCATCTTATGGGTTCACTCATGTACTTGGTGAAAACACAACAAGATATGTGCTATGTAGTTAACTAACTTAGTGAAGCGATGCACCTACCAAGTTGTATTGGAAGGTGGAAAATCACGGGCACTTCTCAATATTAATTATGGTACATACAGACATAGGGAGTGAAGCTTCAAGGCTTCACCAATGCAGATTGGGTAGGGAGTCCATCCGATTGGAAAATTACACCAGGAGGGATCTTCAGTATTGGGTTAGCGACAGTTTCTTTGTACAACAGGAAACAAAGATCGGTTGCATTCAGTTTGGCAGAGGCAAAGTACATGGCTGAAAGTCAGGAAAAATGTGAGGTCATCTGGATGAGGAAGATCCTAGTTAGTTTGTTTGGTCAATAGATGGATCAAACTATGGTTTACTACAATAATTAGAGGTGTATCAAACTCTCTGAAAATCCAGTTTTTCATGATTGGTCCAAGAATATTGATATCTAATATCATCATCTCAGAGATTGTGTATTGATGTGGATTATGTTGTTAGAGTACATTCCCACAGAGGAGCAAGATGTTGACATTTCGACAAAGGCATTGTCGATATGTAAATTCAAGTTTCACAGAGACAGGATCAGGGTAGTTGATAATCCCTTTCTTGTTGAGAGGGAGTGTTGAGAAATGGCAACAAGAAATTCTAGTTTAATTTGTCCTTGAATTAAACTGAGAATTAAAATTGAATTCTATTCTCATAGCAACTTAAGTTTAATTAAATTAATTATCTTAGGAATTTTGAGTGGAAGTCTTTCTGTAGTCATTTATATGTTCTCCCTAATTTTAGGGGTCCAATATGAGTTTAAATTGAGTTGGAAATTAGATCACTCGGTTTATTGAGTTAAGTTTATTTAAATTAGTTCCAAACTGTTTGTGGAACTAATAGATGACTAAAATTCAGTTGGTGCACTAATGCATCCACTAGTGCTACTCCAGTTAAATGAAGGTTCCCTCATGAGAAACTCATGCATGTCAGTTAAGAGGAAGACCCAGTTGATACTAGAGTGCAGGGACAATGTACTATCAGTGGTATTATTTACTGGAGTGTAAATATCATGCATGCATCAGAGATTGATCCTATGTTTGGATTGTGCAGTTTTGGAAGCATGAATTCCCTTTAAATACGGGTTATTAATCTTAGGAATTACACAAGAGATTAGGGGCTTGGATAGCTACTGAATAGGCTAAGGATTTAGCTTGAGCTAGCTTGTGAGCTAAAAGAGTTGAGCATACTTGTATGGAATTGTTTTAGTATCTTCACTCATATTTCTAATATATGAAATACAGATAACGGGGGTTTGAGCAGTGGCTTTCCCTAGATATATCTTCATTTATGTGCCATTGATTTATATTGTTCTTGTTCATATTGTTTTCATCGACCTATTGGCTTTTGTTGTTTGAAAGTAGAAGTAAATTCTTGTATTTTGCTTTAGTACATTGCATTAGCTTGTGAATCTACATGAATTTTCTATAGATACACCTTCCACTTCTGCTCCACCCAGTTTTGATCCTCTTCATAGTGAGATACCTAGTAATAACTCCATTATCCGACCACATTCCAAAGGTGTCCTTCAGAAATCATCTTACTATCTAAATGCGCAAGATGCTCAACATTACAATTTTGTCAAAGATTTAGCTGAAGCACCTTTGATGATGTCTGCCTTGGAATTTCTCTAGAGTTTTCCATCACAACAGAAAGAATTACTATACGCCATAGGAGGAATTGACCCTACAGAGTCGTCTAAATACCTTTCACCTAGGAAATGATGTTCCACATCTCCCCCATCAACTTTCTTTCTTAATCCAAGTCATTATTAATGGGAATACAATTCATTAGACTGTGATTGATGAGGGTGCTTCCACCTGCATCATGTCTGTCTCATACTAGAAATCTATAGGCTATGTTCCTCTCAACCAACCGCCTAACACTTTAGAATCCTTTGATGGCATAGAATCTTGTCCTTACTGTATTCTCATGAACTTTCCCATAATGTTGGAAGGGAAAATCATTAAGTTAGAAGTAGAATTCATTGATGGAAGTTTGAATTATAACCTTTTATTTGGTCAAAGTTGGACTCATGCTATGTTTTTTGTGGTTTCTTCTTTGTTCCGTGTGCTCCGTTCTCATCATGAGGGGAAAATAGTCACCACTGATCAGTTAAATTTTTTCTCTTCTAGCTCTTTGAATGTAAATGTGCCATATGTGGGAAATATTGACATCCCTTATGAGAGTGTAGGGGTGGATCTTTTCAAAGACTCTGCTCTTATGGTAACTTTTTCCCTTCCACCTCCAAACGTCAGTTCCATCAACATGATCACTACTTCTCCCGATCCTTGGATCCTTCCTCACCATGATCACATTGATTCTTTTGGTGATGTCATGCCGCTCAACCTAACAAAATGGGCTTATCAAGTTGTTGTTTTGGCTTCAGTGGTCACTTTTGAAAGTCATGCTATTCTTAGTATGCATCTAGATGCGTATGCACAATCACCTTGGCTTGGATCTTGATATTCTATGGGTCACTTGAGTGAGACATTTCCCACTGACGAAAGTATCACCAAGGTTATGTCTATTGAGAAAAATCCATGGAATGATGCTCATCATCGTTCCTCGTTTCTCTTGAGTCTCAGAGAGATTTCATCGTGTTTAGATACCTTTGTTTCCTGTACACTCACCTATCCACTTCAAACACTTATTTTTGTGCATAAGGTTTTTTCTGGGGGAAACATGGGGAACATTACTGCTACGATGCCCATCGACATTTTTGTTAAACCAGGAATTGTCGAGGAGATCCATGTCGGGGTTTCTTGTTCTCCAGATGAGATCAAGATTTACACTGCCCTCTTTAAGGAATTACATGATTTATTTTCCTGGTCATATGAAGAAATGCATGGCATAGATTTAAGCATAGTTGTGCACAAAATTCCTACTTATCCAGATGCAAAGCTTGTTTGTCAGCGACTTCATCCAGTGCACCCAAGAAAGGAAGTTGTTATAAAGGGAGAGGTTGAAAAACTTCTAAAATTTGGTTTCATTTACCCCATTCCATTGATAGATTGGATTTCGAACATTGTCCCCGTGATTAAAAAACAAGGAACTATTCGTGTTTGTGTTGATTACTGTGGTATTAATTGGGCGTGTTTGAAAAATAATTATCGAACTCCTTTTATAGACCAAATCATTGATGAATGTTCCGAGAGTGAGGTTTTTTCTTTTATGGACGGTTTTTCCAGCTACAAGAAGATGATCAACATAAAACTAATTTTATCTGTCCATGGGGAACCTTTGCCTATAAAAAACTCTTGGTATGAAAAATGTTGGCGCTACATTCCACTGGGTGATTTCATATGCTTTTCATGACATCAAACATATCATTGGCTATATCTTTATGACTTACAGACCCATTCTACTAAGCTTCATGATCACCCTAATCACCTTCGAGCAACTTTTGTTCACTTTAGACACTACAATATTCATTTAAATCTGCGTAAGTGTGTATTTTGCATTGAATCTGGTCATATCCTAATGTTTGTGGTATCTAAGGAAGGCATCCAGATTAACCCCCTCAAAGTTGAGGCCATTATGAATTTACCCTCTCCATCATCTTTACATCTATTGCCGAGTTTGCAGGGGAAAGCTAATTTCCTTCGTCGTTTTGTAGCCAATTATGCTGAACTTGCCAAGGGATTTACTCGTTTGCAGAACAAGGGGATCCCATTTATTTGGGATGAAATCAATCAAAAATATTTCAATGCAATAAAGAACACCCTCATTAGTGCCCCTTTGCTGCATTCCCCTAATTATCACCGCGATTACTTCTTGCACTTAGCCGCAGTCGATAGTACTACTGCCATGGTACTAGTGAAAGACGATAATGATGTAAGCGAACATGTGATCTACTACTTAAACCAAAATATTATCAATATCTAAACTCGATATGCCCATGTCGAGAAACTCACTTTAGTAGTTGTTCATGTTGTTCCACACTTTTGACACTATATTCTCTTATGGAAAACCACTGTGATTTCTAATTGTAACCCCATGACCTACATTCTTACTCATCAGTTATTGCGGGAAAAATATTCTAAATGGATTGTTATCCTTCAGGAGTTTGATTTGGATTTTTCTACAGCCAAATCAAAGAAATTAGTGGTTTTCACTAATTTAATTTGTGACCTTCCCTCCACAACCACATCTATAGATTTTGATGAGCTCATTCCTAACGAGACTCTCTTTCTCGTCAGCACTCTTGACCCATGGTATGGGGATATTATTATCGATCTCCAAAACAAAACTTTTTTATTATCAAAGTTGTCCAATTTTGAATGTCGTCGCATTTGACATTAGTCCAAACCATATTGAATCATTGGCGATAATTTGTACCATGTGGGTGTTGAGTCTATCCAGTGTATATGTTTGACACTCAAAGAAGCTGAGAGAGTCCTAAATGATTTTCACTCTAGGGCTTGTGGTGGTCACATGTCAGGGTATGTTGCTGCCTATAAAATCCTTCGTGTTGGTCATTTATGGCCTTCGATATTTAAAGATCACATTTTAGCAATACAAAAATTCCACACCTACCAGATTTACAACCGTAAACAATGCACTCCACCCACACCCCTACACCCAGTTGTTACTGTTGGCTCCTTTGCTAAATGGGGTATTGATTTCATGACATGTAATCTTTGCTCAGTTGGGGGGCATGGTTATATCATCGTTGTCATTGATTATTTCACTAAATGTTCTGAGGCAATGCCCACACATGGTGCTGACAGTAAAACTGTTGCTCAATTTATTTTCTACCATGTCATAGTTCGATTTGGTGTCCCTCAAGACATCATTACTAATCATGGATCTAAATTTTGGAATAACATGATGGCAGAGTTCACTGCTCGGTTGGGTTTTCATCACGACAACTTAACACATTATTATCCACAAGCCAATGGCCAGGTTGAGGCAGTCAAAATAGTCTTGGTTACCATGCTTCAAGGCACCATTGGGATGCATAAATAAAATTGGCATCTTATGTTATTTTCAATTCTTTGGGATTTTCGAACCGTAGCTAAGATTTCCACCGGATTCACACCCTTTCAGCTGGTGTATGGCCTAAAATCAAATCTTCCAATTGAGTGTGAAATTACTTCATTGAAACTCACTGCTGAATTAACCCCTAATACATCACTTGAGGAAGAACATTTACTTTACCTCGAAAGGCTCGATGAAAATTTCTGCCTTGTAGTGTTAGTAATTGAAGCCCAGAAGAAACGACTTAAGGCTCAATATAATAGAACTGTTTTTCCCAGCATTTTTGCTGAGGGTGACTTGGTCTTTCTTTAGGATCAAGCTAATGACAAATTGGGAGCTGGGAAATTTGAACCAATGTGGCATGTGCCTTACATTATCAAAAAATTTTTACAAAAATGTACCTATGAGCTAGTAGATTATGAAGGAAATTCTTTGGCTGAGCCTTGAAACGGGCTTTACCTAAAGAAGTATTATATGTGATTTTCCATGTAAATACTTATGTACATTAGTGCGCAGTGTGGTTTTGGTGTGTTAGTTTAATTTTTCAAACGTTTTCCTCTACTTACCTCGCGCTCTACCTGGTTTGGAGATGTCATCCAACTGTTACGTCAGTTTTGTTGATGGTGCTTGTCGTAGTAAACAGAATCTATCTTTCGCTACATGGGAAATTTATGACCCAAATAATGAGTTAGTGGATTTACAAGGTATATATTTAGGTCATACAACTAATAACATTTCTTAATATAGTGCGGTCATCGAGCTTTTGTCAAAATTTATCACTCTTGGAATTAGAGAGTTAATCGTAAAACTTGATTCACAACTCATTGTACTACAACTTAATGGAAAATACTCAGTTAGAAACCCTTAAATTTTGAGAATGTATTTTCGAGTTCATCTATTGGAAGGAGACTATCATCACATTCTGAGATGCATGAACACAATAATAGCTGCATTGATTACCTATGTGTTAGCTAGAAATTTGCGAAACTTGTAAATCATAACGCATCACATAACAGACATGGTAAACTTTTGGGCGCGGGCTCCCCTAAGGGAAATTTTGGGGCTAAGAGCCTAGATGTTGGTCCAACTTTGTAATTACAATGTAAAGATTCTACATTTTGTGAGTGCCAAGCGTGTAGTTGTTAAAGAGTCATAGGGTTGTCTGCCCTTATTTTGATAATGCAATGTCGGTTGTAGAAGATCTACCCATGGTCCGCAGACCATGGAAATGTATAAATAGAGCGAAGCTCTAAGTAGTCAAAGGCATCTAAGATAATAGAATGTAGATGTATGCGAGATAGTTCTAAAGTGTAAGTCTAAGTTTTGAGTCATAGTGTAGGTAGAGGCTTTGCATCTAAGTGTGCATAGGCCTAGTAGTCCACAACTGAGTGCATGGACCTCTGTGGCTGAGTGCGCAGGGCGAGTTGAGTCTGTAATCATCCAGAAGTATTAATAAAGAGAAGTTTCTATCATTTCTATATCTTTATTTTCTGTTTATGCATCTGTTATATTGGGTATGGATTTCACTTCTAATGCTTATATGATGTGCAAATGTGTATGAATGTATTTGTTAAGTGGATGCAAGTAATAACATTTGTTTACGCGAAGATAATTAAATATATCTAAATAAGATAAGTAAGTTACTTAGCCTAGTTTGGGAAATAACACAGTTCGTTGCCCTAGCAGTGTGAAAGAATCTCAGCCCCTGATTAGGGCTGCGAAGTTTGATTGTAACAGATCACGAAGGTGCTGAAGGTTAGAATAGGGCGTGGAGCAACCTGCATGAAGTTAGGTCTAGTTGGAATAAATCGACATCACATCCATCTCAAGGGTGTAGAAACTTGGTTCCAACATCCCCCCATACTACTTCAGGTGAGACTTTAGCCCACGCTCTATGGGCTAATGCTGAAAGGGATAGTAGTGTAGGGATTTCTTTGGCTAACTAACTCTAAAATTGGATCAAGCCCCCATAAGCCAACAAATGGTTCCATTGTTAGGACTTGAACTTGAGTCCCTCAGGTGAGAGTCGAGTATCCTAACCAACTAGACAAATGGTTTCATTGCCAGGACCAAAGTATTCATAGAGATGTGTGATGTTGTATCAATAGAATCCAACTAAGAAAGAAATTGAAGGCTGGTTGGATAGAAGAATTCACGAGATTGCGGCGTAGTAGAATAATAACCCGTGACCGTCAAAAGAAGAGTGGCTAGATAGCTACCTATATAAAAAGATCCACAAAATATTTTTCATGTCCTTCCCTACTGAGCTATACGAGTGGATCGCGAAGCTAATAGATAGAAAAGGAAGGTGGAAGCTTGACGATCCTATTGTGTGGACCCTAGAGCTAGTGCAGAGATTGGAAGCATCGAGGGATAATATTGCACGTGCCATCAATCATTGGCTTGATGATATTATAGGGGGATTTGTTACTGAGTTTGTGCTCAGCACCTTAGTTAGCTATAGCATGGCAGAGCGATGCTTTCCCAAAGGGCCGTGAGGTAAGTACATAAAGTATTTGAATACTTGGATTAAAATGCTATTGTGTGAAAAGCAGGTTATGCAGCTATCTTGATGTTCAGGGCTATGTGAGGCAGAAAGGTTTACAGGAATGAAGGAAATAAGGGTCTAGAGAATATATTTCACCTCTGCAAGGGGATGAGGAAGAGCTCACGAAGGTCTCTCTGTGAAGTGCTATTCACCTGATAAGACAAAGAATTCTGCAAATACCACCTCCACCAACACCACCACTAACTTCACCGCCATCACCTCCATCTTCACCTGTACCAACTCCACCACTAACGCGATTCAGTATGGCAAACATAGTGAAGTTTCTTGTGTTCAAAGGTTTGGGAAATGAAGATCCGAACCAATTCTGGTTCATTGTAAGGGTTTCATGGGAAACACAAGGTGTTACATATGACCATATAAATAAAGCAACACTGGTTGGCGCCCTGCAGGATCGTGTGCTGACTTAGTATATTAAGTATTCAAATGATAACCCAAATGAGAGAGTCACAGATATCCAAACAACACTAAATAAATAATTTAGCATGCCTAAATTGGAAGCACCATCGATCGTGGGATTTAAAGAGATCGCGATGCTACCAGGAAAGACTCCTTAGGAACTAGATCATAGACTGAAATGTATGATTCACAAAGCCAATATGAATCTAATAGATGAAGAACATCACGAGTTCTTTGTAGCTTCACTACTACCACATTTAAGGAGTGCGCTATCGCAGAAGAAGATAACAACTCAGGTAGAGGTGTTAGAGATCGCTATGAGGCTACATGAGACCTTGATGTAAGATCCTAACCTAGGAGTTCACAAGATCCACACCCAGTTGAAGAATTTGTGCCTTGAGATGTAGAGTTTGAAACAGGATAGGACGGGTCGACCAAAAGTGCGTGAAGAAGTGTGGTGCATAAAATGAAAGAGTCAGGGTCATGACAAAGACCACTGCCCAATTTGTACGAATTAATTTGTAGGAGGAGGACCAATGCCTTTAAGGCTGTAAGTTCAAGCAGGACTTAGTGTGGCACCTACTTTGTGGTGCACTATCTGTCAAATAATAGGAAAACATGCCACGGATAATTGCCACTTGTTACATAAGTATACGTAAACTTCACAACAGTTGTTTTGCAACTTTTATAGGTCGATGGGACACGATGAGTGTACTTGCGGAAGCTACGAATTGATGACTGATAGAAATCCCACCTACAGGGTTTAGGTCGAAATGCGACCCCTTGAGAAAAATGCAGGAATGGCATAGATAGAATTTCAGGGGTGCGGACGAGGCCATTGCGGAGGAGGACCTGGTAGAGGTCGCGAATAGTTGATTTGCTACAATTGCGGAGGGCCACGACATTATGCTTGCGATTGCATGAATCCAACGCACCCATCAGGCAAGTATTGCATGCTATTTGATCATGAGATAGAATATTGTCCTACACTAATAGCTAGGATTCGTGACAAAGGAGAGTTACCTCTTCTCCCTACTCAGAACCTGCAGATGATGGGCTTTGAGCTGTGCGAGGAAGATTTGAATGTAAATATTGTGCTTCAAAGTGGAATCGTGATGGGAGATGACAAGGGGGAATAGCCGGAAGACAGTACTTGGGTTGGCAAAGCCCCAATGAAAGAAGTTGAGTTTTATTTGGAGCATTCTCAGGAAACTTTCATGGAAGCTAAGAAGAGTTTCGTTGAGGCCTCCACGTCAGGGAGCAAAGATAAGCCTGAGTTGGAAATGGATCCCTCCATGCTCACAACTTTCTTGGAAACTTGTATGAAGCTACTACACAATAGTAAGGCTGCGAAGTGGTTATAGGTACTCATCAATAAATGCGCTGAGACCACGCCAGGTGAACCGCATGTAGTCCGCAAGATCAGAAAGCATAAGACAAGAACGGGGTGTGAAATGAGACTAACCGCATAGATTGGAGAATACGAGATGGACCAAGTCATTTTGGATTTGGGATCAGATGGGAATGTTTTACTGAAACAGACATGGGACCGAATGGGGAGACCCGCACTCCAATGGTCTCCAATTTGGTTGAGAATGTTGAATCAGTAGAAAATAATACCCATGGGGTGTTTGTAGGGATTAACTATGGATATTGAGGGAGAAAGCGTGCTAGCAAATTTTGAAGTAATAGAGATTTTTGATGACAACAATCCCTACCCCACGCTCCTGGGAATTGACTGCGTCATGGATATGAACGGGGTAATTAATACAAATAAATGAAAATGATCTTTGAAAAGAAGTCATTGCGCGTAATAATACCCCAGGATCCTGTTGAGGGATCTCGCTATACGGAACCAGTCCACGACTATGAAAGTGATGATGATTTGGACTGCATCTACAAGATAACAGTGCGAGACCAAGACTGGTGAATCCCACTGTAGATGGATAGATTACGTGGGAGCATGATAGCTCCTACACTTGTGGATTCTGATGAGGAAATAGAACACTGGCAGAATTGGTTACACGAAGTAACTATGCCGAATTGCAATATGATGACCAGGCCGCTACGATGTGTGTCGATAGAAGTAAGATATCTACCTAATTATGATGGTCTAAATGAGGTAGATACCTTCTTTAATGCATTTGAAATGGAGGTGCTGGAAAATCAATGATTCTAGGCCTTGAACTCGGTAATGTGCGCTACGCGCGCCGAGATGGTGGGGTATGCACAAAGAAAGCTTTAATGATTGGTGCGAATGTAGGAGAATGATGTAGACATGATTTGGGAAGACTAAGATGAAACTGACAGATAAGTATTATGGACAGGATGAATCGCGCGTGTATCTAGCCAAGTGGACACATGCCTATGGAGAAAAGCCCCAACCTGCGCAGTGGCACATGTACTTTGTGCTAAAATACCGGGTCAATAAGCATGTGTTGGGGGGGAAAACTTGCAAATGGCTATTAATGTTGGGAAGACATTATGTAGGAAGAGGAATTGCACAGAAGATTCTACACACAGGATTGTGGTGGCTAACCCTTCATCATGATTCAAAAGCATATTGCAAGGCGTGCGACATATGTCAGAGAACAGGCAGGCCATCACAGAGGGACGAGATGGCTTTGAATCGGCAAATGACATTGCAACCTTTCAAAAAAGGGGCAATATATTTTGTAGGACCCATCAAACCTCAAGAAAAGATAGGTGCAAGGTACATTATCGCTAGGACAGAGTATCTCACTCGTTGGGCATAAGCGCAACTAGTGAAGGATTGCACAGGCGCATCTGTTGCGAAGTTTCTATTTGAACATGTACTGACATGATTTGGGTGTCTGAAGATCTTTATGAGCAATTGTGGCACACACTTCCTGAATGAGATGATCAACACGCTGACGGAAGATTTTCAGGGGTATCACCAGAAGAGCACACCGTATCACCCACAGGCTAACAGGATAGTAGAAACATCCAACAAAGTACTAGAAACTGCGCTGACCAAGGTATGCAATGTGTAGCGAAGTGATTGGGACCTACACATACCTGTAGTGTTATGGGATTATCGGACAACATGCAAGAAACTAATGGGGCAGATACCTTTTAGGTTTGTCTATGGAGTAGAAGCCACAATCCATATGGAATACATTATGCCTAGTTTGCGCATAGCAGTGCTCACAGGTATGACGGATCACAGAGCCCTGGAGGAGAGGCTCGCATAGCTAGATGAGCTCGGAGAAGATAAATTTTTCCCTAGATTTCACTAGCAGATACAAAAGCAGCGTGAAAAGGCATCAAATGACTGAAACATCAAGCTATGCATAGTCAAGGTAAATGAATTGGTTTTGTTGTATGATAGTAAGTTTGATAAATTCCCAGGGAATTCAGAATGCACTAGTTAGGACCATATATTATTAAGGACATTACAGATGGTGGTGTAGTACATTTGGTAAAATTGAATGGCTAACCCTTCCTAAGGAAATTGAATTACAGTCATTTGAAGCCATACATAGGTGGCTCAACCACTTGACTAGCTGACCGAAGCATAATCTTAGCACTCTAGGCAGTTGAAAGGAGGCGCGAGACTATAAACTACTTTGCTCGAGAACTATGGGATGTCAGGAATGCGCGTAGTAGTGAAGTGTCGTAGGGTTTGTGACAGTGCAAAGACAGCTGCGCTGGTGCGTAGGTCTGCTGGAAAGTGATCATTACAGTCATTATTAATGATGTGATGCTTGCTCTGAGGCCAAATGGAGTGGGTGGAAGGCATTTAAGGTGAACTTTATGGGCTAGATTCTTGAAAATATTCCGCCAATCTAGCATTAATGGACTAAATGTGGGGGGAATAGTCGAATTCAAATTCAAAAGGTGCTATAAATTACAAGTGGTTGTCTAGCAAACAACACTTGGAAATTTGAGAACTGAGTTGTTGCGTGCTCAGGTATTCATGGACTGATACTTATTTGATCTTCTGAAAGTGAATTCATTGTTTGAGTAATTACTAGAGACACTGAGAGAACTATGGAATAATACTATGTCAGCACCTGAAGAAGCCATGGACATAAGAGTAGTGGCAGCTGAGGAATATGCACAAGAAATTGCGGAAGTAGAAGCCCCAGAGAGCACTGGAATAATCAATGAAGTCCCTAAATCACTGCGTGTGCTGAGAACTAAGAAGGATAAAATGGCCATGATAACAGTGCGCATCTCACCCAGAAATCCATTGAGGATAAAGCTCACATTGGAGGAAAAGGGGAAGGCCACTAATCTGGAGGTCGATGAGGAGGAAGAGTTTCAAGAAATCCTGATGGAGGAGGAGAAGGATGTAGAAACCCAGGGTGTAGACCCTATCACTAGGTTGCCAGAATATGCTCCTCCGTGAAAGGGTAAAGCTAAGGTTCCAGAGGATATAGATGAGAGCAAGAGCTCTCTACGAACCCCACTGCTCCCAAATGATATTATTTTTGAGGGCGCGCACTTGGGACGGGTTCCCTTATTGAAATTTGAATATTGGAACCTTGCAGACCACGAGAAGTTCCCACATTTAGCAACTGTGAAGCTAATGTGTCAAAATATAGACGATTCAGTTGGAATGATAGAGTTGGATCTGCGCAAATGGCTCAGAGGTGTTGAGAAAGCAGGGTTGCTAAACCCGCTCTAGGTTCCATATTACTACCGCACCCCAGTGACCATTTTTGTCATCAGGCAACTGCTTTGCTTGGTGCATGATGGGTGCTTGTGGCTGGAGGAGCCCATCCCCATCATAGACCATTTGGTTCACTGGATTAAATGGCTACGTTGCATAGGTGAGGACGCAAAAAATATTTTAGAGGGAAAAGGTAGCGATTTGGCCCTTGTGGAGGCAATGAAAAAGAAATTTAAGTTGGAGAGAAAGAAGTGATGGTATGCCATCTCCAGCATCAACAACCTTGCAGTCAAGGTTGCAACATAGATTTTGGTAGGAAAGGTGATGCGAAAGTGTCATGCAAATGAGGTGCCTGTGCCAGTGGTTGCACTAGCAATGCTATCTATGCAGTGAGTTCCTTGCGAACTGTCACGAGGCACAGGAGTAGAGAAAAACATTTCATTATGCATGCCTCCTATTGTTGATAATACTGGTGGCAAGGGAGTTGCCCGAAGGTAGCTAGTTCCCATTGATCACACAGGACCTTCTAGAGGCAGCAAAGTACACTTGATTGTGAGAGACCAGAGATGCACAGAGGATAAGGGAGAGCAAGATATTTTGGGTGCTTATGGAGATGAACATTCAGATGGGGATCAATCACCATACATGGTTATCACCCACAGTCTACAATAGTTTGCAGAGCTTTGCAAAGTTAAAATTCGACTTCCACCATGTCTTCATCAAGGTGCATAAGGACCCTATGAAGACGTGGCATGAGTTACCATACTTGGCGACTAATGATGTAATTTTTGCGGTCCTTGAGTCTTGGCCACTAGAGTGGCACACTCTAGTTAACTTCGTGGTGGAAGCAGAGAAGTCTATAGTGTAGCAAAATAAGGAAGAGAAAAAACTATGGATGGCACAACTGGTGGAAAAGTGCAGGAAAGAAGAAGCACCAGCTAAGGCCCAGGTAGTGCGCGACGCTATGAAGTTAGCAGAACAACAACAGAAGACAACAGAAGAAGAGTGTGAAGGAAAGAAGTCACCTTCACCTAAACTGGAGATAGACATAGAACAAGGTGGCGCAGATTCGCAAACAATTTCCACATAGCTCAAGCATAAGTGACCACAAGAGCAGGTAGGAACACGAAAGAAAACAAAGGCCTCAAAGACATCTTTTGACCCTATCACCCTTACTGAAGGGGACTTGCATGATGTCATCGAAACGGTGAGGGATGTCACCACAAAGACCCTACAATAGTTTGAGAAACAACACCAGTTGGTATTGGGGGCTCACTGGACACAAATACAGGAGTTGTAGGTGTGCACTCTATAGGCTAGCACAGTGTCCACCAGCCTTGTATTCGGCACTTCAGCTGTCGAGGAAACGTTGCGCGCCAAGATGACCAAAACAATAGTGCTACACCATGCAGCACTCATCGTAGAGAATGGGGCTGACAGGCCTATCGTCATCAGTTTGAAAGGAGTCAGGTTAAACATGGCTGTGCTCCCTTAGGAGATGCTCTATCTTTTGCAGGATGGAGTCACTACAAAACTTCAATCTAGGGAGAGTCATGCTTTACAGGTAATGAGTGAGTAGCACATCAACATTGGGAAATTGAGCCTACAGCACAATGAGGCAGTGGAGCAAAAAAAGAAGATAATGCCGGTTGTGGAGGAAGCCTGCTAGATGGTCCTAAAGTTGTCAATCCAAGTTGGGGAACTGGTGGAGGTGTGCATCCAAAAGTTAGCCATAGGGGTGCGCAACTCAAGAGCAGAAATGGCCATGGTTTAGCTAGAGCTGAACCTGCAGATAACAGAACTGTAGTTGAAGGCTCAACCTTAAACTCCACCGGAGGTTAGATAACAAAACCACTGTGGTCACAACAACAATGGCGATGGTTGACAGTGCAGTCACAGACTGCATGATGTTGTTGGAATAATCATTTGAGGTCCTAACCACCCTGCAGGAGGACCCAAACATAGAGTGCCTAAAGACAAAGGCGTGCGAGCTGTAACAGATATACGATGAGGTAAAAGGGACCGTGCAGATGGTTGCCATTACATAGTGGCTTGCAAGGATGCAGTAGGCAAAGGCGCTCAAGGAGCAGGTAGATGCCGCTCAACATAAAGAGGCAGTTTTGAAAGTACGCCTACAACCATGGATCGATGAGGCTTATACAATTACAACCTCCATTGAAGCAAAGCTCACGCAACTATAAGAAACTCAGGAGAGGATTGTGGGTAGTAGTTCAACAACAGTGATCCCCAAACAATGCATAGAGAAAGTCCAGCAGGACGCTGCTTAGTGCGCTGCTGAACTTGCAGTGATACAATCAGAGTTGGGAGGTCTTCGCATTAAGATCTCTGTACTTGTAGAGTGATTTGAGGGTGAGTCACGATGTTTGTGTTGGGGGCCTGTTGGGCATGGGATCCCCCAAGGGTAGTTTTGGGGCTAAGAGCCTAGATTTTGGTCCAAATTCGTAATTACAACGTAAAGACTCTGCATTTTGTGGGCGTGGAGCACGTAGTTGTTAAAAAGTCATACAGTTGTTCACCCTTATTTTGATAATGTAATGCTGACTGTAGAAGAACTATCCATTGTCTGCGGACCATGGAATTGTATAAATTGAGTGAAGCTCTAAGTATTCAAAGGCATCAAAGATAAGATAATGTAGATATATGCGAGATAGTTATGAAGTGTAAGTCTAAGTTTTGAGTCATAATCTAGGTAGAGGCTCTGCAGCTGAGTGCACAAAGGGCTAGTAGTTTGCAGTCAAGCGCATGAACCCCTACAACTAAGTGCATAGGGCGAGACGAGTCTGTAATCATCTGAAAGTATTAATAAAGAGAAGTTTCCATCATTTATGGATCTTTATTTCGTGTTTATGAATCTATTATATTGGGTATGAATTTCACTTCTAATGCTTATATGATACGCAAATGTGTATGACTGTATTGGTTAAGTGGACGTAAGTAAGAACATTTGTTTATGTGAATATGATTAAGATCTATCAATAAGATAAGTAAGTTACTTATCCTATTTTGGGAAATAGCACAGTTTGCTGCCCTAGCAGTGTGAAAGCATCTCAGCCCTTGATTAGGGTTGCGTGAAGGTTGATTGTAATGGATTGCAAAGGTGCTGAAGGTTAGAACATGGTGCAAAGCAACTTGCACGAAGGCATGTCTAGATGGAATAAATTGACATCACATCCATCTCAAGGGTGCGGAAAATTGGTTCCAACATCCCCCCATACTACTTCGAGTGAGACTTCAGTATGCATTCCACAGGCTGATGTCCAAAGGGCTAGTAGTGTAGGGATTTGTTTGGCTAACTAGCTCTAAACATACAACAAAATGACAAAAATTGTGTTCTAAGGCACATGGCTTTATAAGCCTACAACAGTGCAGAAAGTAAACTAGAGTTGGCTATTCACCGACATTGTGCTCATGATAGCACGAAATAGTCCTAATGACTCGGCCCAACAACTGACACAGTCTGGTGGAAACCCCTACAATGTGCCTCTAGTAACGTAATGACACCTCATCAATCGAGGCATACTCTGGAATGCCCCTGGTTGAAGCTTCATGGTTATGCTCTACCTCGATGACAAGATCTGCTCCGTCCACATAAGGAACCTCCTCAATCTGGCATGCCACTTGTTGGCTTAGGGGAACTGACCCAGGTTCAGAGTTAGTTGCACCAAAAACATCTGTACACTACTAGCCCTTTCAGCATCAATCCGCAGTGCATGGACTAAAGTATCACTTGAAGTAGTATTGGGGGATGTTGGAACCAAGTTTTCGCACCCATAGATCAGTTTGATGTCCTTCTATGACCTAGATCTGCCTTCACACAAATATTTAAGCACTTATGGCTTACGACAGTAACTCTCTTGAACCAGGCTCTAGACCTCTACGAAGGTCTACGATTGGCTTTTGCGGACCCTGAACAGGTGAATTAGCTACTTATGCACACCGTAGATTACTTTTAGACCAGTGTTTACTCAAATCCACCTAAGTGTTTGGTAACTTTAACAGATAGTGTTATGATCTTCACGTAATCACTTAACATTAATTGCATTCAAACAATAAGATGGATCAAGTAAATTCATGCATCAATACATCATTATTTTATGAAGACATCATTCCATAACAACATATATCACAATCATACATAATAGAAGTAAAGAGCTAAAACATAGGAATTTATGCAATAATCTTCTTTATTGATCTTTAATATAGGTTTATAGACTCAATAATCCCCTATGCACTTAGCTGTAGGGGTCCACGCACTCAGCTGCAAACACTACTCTAGGCCCCTACACACTTAGTTTCAGAGCCTTTCCCTCCTCTAAGACTTCTATCTCTGTGCTAGGCTTCTTTTCTCATACCCATAGACTTTTTTTTTAGACTCTCTAAGACACACTTATTTATACAATCCCATGGTCTACAGACCATGGTTAGATCTCAAAAGTCAACTCAAATTTACGTAAAGGAGGGTAAAAACTATTTTTCACTCTTAACTAACTACGCGCTCTGCGACCACAATTTGCAGAGACTTTTTATATTTTTATATAAAAACTTGGGCTTTTGCCCCAAAACTAACCCTAGGGGACTCCATCCCAACACCATTCGCATGACTATTGGAGAAACCACTGGAGGTCTCTCTGGTCCGACATCTCCAAATCATCATAAGTCAAATCTCAGTATACATAAAAAAAAAAATTAAAAACTTCAAAAACTTCAAAAATAGTTTTTACCTAAAGCGGTCCACTATGCCCTTGGAAGAAGTGGAAGATCTAGATCTCCCCAGAAAGTCGTGCCTACATACTCCCAATCATCAACCATGATTAGCTAGTGATGATCCATCCAAAAAATTCTAGAGGGAATGGTATATGTTGGCCACCTCCATGTCGAGGCATCAACTCTCCACATCTAAGTAATCGTGGATCTCTGGGCACTGGTGCATCCACTTCCAACCACTGATAATGAAGAAATGACACACGTTCCAGGATGAATGTCACCGAAATGGATCTAAAACCAAATTTTTTCAAACTCCCTAACTTTCACTTGGTAAGGTGGCGCTTCATGCACACCAACAAACCCTCACTTCAATTGAAAACCGTGGGATTCAGACACTCAATTGCATACTAGAAATGAGACTTTCTTGCCTCATACAATGCTTGAGCCCAACTACTTGGGCCATAATATGCAGAATTGTTAGCAGTGCGAGATTTGTAATTGTCTTTATCTCTATTTTCCCACTTTGGGTATTTTTTTTCTCTCGACAATGCCTCACAATGAGCATATTCGTGCTCTCTCCTCCAGTGCGTGATGCAGACAACTGCACCTATTGTCCCTTTCTAGACAATCCAGTAATGAAACAAATTTGGGTGACCTCTATTTCAAGCTCTTGATCTTGAGCAGCCTGATGGTCTTCAACTTCATGTCCACTTTCATTCCATTCAACCACCATTTTAGATTCATTATCCTATGGAAAATCAATAAAACAACATTTCATGAGCTTCCATCGAGACAAAATCCAAGATAAACTATTTAACATGGAGGATTTCACCTTAGAAACTTTACCTCGGTGCCAACGTGACTGTTTATGAATTTTATCATGCTACCAGTGCAAGGACCTAATTGAGCACAGGGTGAGAAATGTGAGTCCGATGGATAAAACCCATGTCAGTCACCCATAATATACATTTTTTTAAAGTGCTCCTTGAAGCCTATTCTATGGATGAAAATGCATGAAATGAGTACCAAAATGAAGGGAAGGGATAGATCTCTTACCTGCAACAAGCGGCTCGGTGAATGGTGTCTAGGATTGTTTGTGCTCCTTACCTGAAAATCAAGGTAAAATGAAAATGATCTCAGAATTGAAAATTGATAAATGGTAAAAATGACTTACTTTTTTTCATGTTTATAAGTTTTAAATAATAGTTTACAAAATTAGGGCATATTTCACTCATTTTATAATATTTTTCCTCGAAATAGGTAATGTTCATTTCCTTGTGCAGCGATAGGTCATATATTCTTGATGATGGTGATTTATATTCACTGATTCAATGATTTTTATTTTATCACTCTTTTGGACTCGTAAAAAATAAACAAAAAAGCAACCCCCTGGAGTCATCTTTAAGCTCTTTTCTGACTCTTGAAAAATGAAAATATTGTTGAGTAATTGTCGTTTCGAACTCGTTAAATTAAATGAAATGACGTCTACTCACTATAAGTTGAGCCCTTTTCTGGACTAAGATAGACTATTGTACAAAAAAAGGAACACCTTAGTTGAACACTACTAAGAGGTTCTCTTGGATATTGTTTTTTACCTTTTTGGGTTCAAGAGATGATTTATGAAAAGGGAGCTTTGGAGTTTTCTTTTCTGCTCTTTCAAATTCTCTAAACATGAAAAAGATGTCGAGTTTCACCGTAGTCGGACTCATAAAACTTAAACGATGCAGGACTTGTCACCATGACAAGACAGAGTTTCTCCTTCCTAGGACTCATAAAACTCACTAGGATGGATTCATTCGAAGGATGAACTTATATGGCAAGAATATGCTATCCACTTCAAGCTTGTGATAAAAAATATATGGGGTACTCACTAGAAATGGTAGGGAAAAAGTGAAAGAAATCATCTCTTGTATTTTGTAAAGGCAGCATTCTACTCTTGAACATGACACTCATATGTTGCTCGTGTCGGGTTTAGAACATCCTCACTTAGTCACTTGCCTTCCTAGGTTTGGGAAATCCATCTTTCCTCTCAACTGATTATATTGCTTCATCATGATGACCTCTTATCCTATGTTGAGTCAAATGCTGCCAAACTCTGGAGTCGTGTTGCTAATATGTTCAAGAGAAGTCATATCTGCAGTTCTTTATGGCTTATACATTGTTTTTCTTTTTGCCATAGTCTTGGATCACACTTATCTACTCTACTACATCCTTTTGTTTCATGTTGATGATGTGGGATTCATTATGGCCCTCCTTCGATGGAACACTTACTGTTGACTTCAGCTCAATATCCAAGAAGATGATATAGAAACTTCCTTCTAGTACCTTAGAGCTTGCATGTCTTAATGGCAAGTTCTTCGCATTCAACTACAGGTTTACATCATTGACCTTCAATTAGATGATTCCACACGTGTTCGACTTCAGCTTCACTATTCACCTTCATGGATTGTGTTGATTGTACTTTGAGATCCATTGTCATTATTCGTGGTTTCTCTCATACATGTTAATGGTTTACATCATTGACTGATAATTAGGTGGTTTTCTATCATGTTCGACTACAACACATCTATTCACATGTTAGAATTCTTACATTAATCGGGTCGAGATGGAGCCCAAGACCCTGGGTTCTGTCTGATAAAATACATGTTGCGTGGAGTTATGAGTTATTCATGATTGTACACATGTTTCCTCTAGACAGATGGTTGCAACCATACCTTGGGTCTATATTACACATGGTCCCTTCTACTCGGATGGTTGCGTCCATACTATGGATTCATGTATTATTAGATGCCTATCATGTATCATTAGGAATAATCATAAGATATGTCATATATGTGTGTGTGTGTGTACATATATACATACATACATACATATATTATATATATATTATATATTATATATATAGTTGTGTGTGCATGTGTGTGTGTGTGTGTGTGTGTTCTTTATTTGCAGGTCTCCTAACGGTGTTGTTCTAGTCCTTGCACTGACTTGTAAAGCATCTCAACCATCACTTCTTGTTATGCCTTCATTCTTTAGGGGGAATCTGTTACACATTATTTTTTCACACCTCCTGTTCACTTTCTATTCCATATCCCGAAGTGCCAAAACATTGAAAACTGTGTAGAATATCCATCATGATATACAAAAAAAACCTCCTTGAAGAATCAAAGGAAAATTTCCCTGAATCCATTATGAAGAATATTAACTAAAGCCTTGAATTTTAGCATCAACACATTTTGCTACACTGCTTCACTGTGCTGATGGAAGGTTGCACAGTTATACACTAGTGCTTCCAGAGTGGGTTTTGATATGAAAACCCATGCTGAACCTCTTTTGGTAGGTTTTCCCAAATTGAAGGAGAAGCTTCATGCACTAGAACCTTCAAGAACAACAAGATGGATATTGGTTGTTGTTGATATGGTCGAGATCTCCCATTTGGAACTCTTGATATTATCATCATGGGATTTCCCCTTGATATGTGGACCTTCCTCCATATTTTTTGGATCCCTAACTCCCTATCACTTCCTATGAATTCACCCCCTTCCATCCCTAAATGGTTGGTCATTGATTGCTACATCCCTATGATGATATTATGCTTACATGCTACCCATTGTAGCTTGGAGAAGGAGTGATTGAAGAGTCTTGTATTGGACTTGGCATCTACCAAAAGGAGGTCTCAAACATCAAGGCATAGGTTGTATGATTCCCTTTTTAGCTCATTAATATATACATATGATGTTCATTTTCCATAATTGTGTAAATGTTTATTCTTTTAGCTTAATACTCCTTGATATATTAAGTAGTTTATTTTTACTGTAGGTCATATATGCTCTTGTATCTTACATAGCTCTTTGATCTTCCTTGCAGGTACTCAGACGTGAAAAAAAGTAAGGGGCAAGGCCTAGAGCGAAAGATTCAAAGTCATCTCCAAAGGATAGAGTGATTAGCATCAGAGTGAGGTAGGTTTCTCCTTCTCTTTGTATTTGTTAAACATAAACTAGGAAAGTGTATGTTAGTTTATTAGTTTGTTGCTAGACCCACTAATTGGGCTAGAGGGACTACCTTTGTCCATAGAGCGGATTTACCTTCACAACATTACATTCATTATTCATTCATTTACAAGTAAAAACATGTACAAAGCCATGACTAAGAACTATCAAATAATCATGCTTATAATCAACATATAACCATATAAATAACATTGAGAAAACAACCTTAGAGCCACATAATAACAAGTACATTCAGTCATCAAAAGCAAGAGAAGTTTAGCTCTTATTAAACATAGGCCAAAGAAAAATAGGTCTGGGACTTCCATGTACCATCTGACCATAGAATGGATGAACCAAGTATTTCTTTCAGCCAATCACTCCCGTGCCATATTCCAAGCATGAATGTTGGATCTCATGGGATAAACCAATCCATAAACAACCAAGGTAATCCAAAGGTTAAACTGTTAGAATATTAATTCCTACTTGTCTCAGTTGTGAATTTCTATGTAAAGAGTTTGTTCCTATTATATAGGAGTGGTTTCCCTAACTTGGTGTGTGGTTGAGATATTCTCTCAACCAACAGATTGTGTGTCCAATATAGTTTTCCTATCTTGAGACAATACTCCTGTATATATGTAATTTTAAATTTGATTAATGAAATACAGATTCCTTTATGGAATTTTAGCATGGTATCAGAGCCACTGAGGTCCTGGCCCCTTCTAGGCTTGGCTCATCCTAGGCTGAGGGGAATAGAGTATATACATTTGTTTTTAGAGAGTATAATGTATATTTTTGTTGTTTGTTTGTCCATATAAGTAGAAGCGGAATGAATTTGGTGCAGATGATACCTCTGGTGTTAGATGAGATCGAGAGCGAGTCTGGTGCAGTGAGCGTAGCTTGTGATTTCCTATGAGTATGGAGTCATTTTTTGGAGTGTGTGATAGCAAGTTTTGATCCTCCACTTGGTTCACCTACACTGGCCAAGGTCCAGATAAGATCTCTGGTCTATGAAGGCGGACCATGATATATAGACAAAGAGGATAAATTATTGGTGGCAGAGAAGAGCAACCGGGAATTTGTTGGTAGCGAACGAGTGAGCAGGAATAACAACAGAGATGTGCTCAAATGTTCAGGTAGGGCTTTGCTTCAAATTAACAATAACCTTATGATGCATGATGTGTGCTAAGATGTAGTCTCGGTTAATTGATCCACCTCCCCCTACTTAGGAAATCAAGGTTGAGGGTGGTGGAGCAAGCATTAAACGACGATTTGATCAAATGAGGTATGGGTAGCTCAAGTCTAGCATGATTGGGAAGGCTCACATTGGAATCCTTGAGAGGCCAGAAGAAGAAGAGGATGATCCCTTCAAAGATGAGGACCTACCAGATGAGTTCAAGTGTAGGAAGTGGAGCCTTCTATCAATTTTATAGTGGCTTTTCTTCTTTATATTTGTGGAAGTGTTTGTGTATAGGAAGAATCTGCGGTGACACCAGATATCTCACTTCTATTTCGATTACCACGTGATCTAGAGAGATATGGCTTCAGTGCCTTTGATTGTCCTCTATTGTATTCTCTCTCTGATTAGTGGGCTTGAATCTATCGGCAGGCCTCGTCTGGTCCGATTAGTTTTTGGAAATGGAATCAATTGAAACAACCACAGTATGGTTGAGAGTTATAGTTAAATATGTACCTTCATGTGATAGCCTAGTCATCATAGGTAGTGCAAAGACAACATTGCCACCTGAAAAGACAATTACACTATCATCTCTTATGGTTCCCAAACTGGATTGCAGAGGGGGCATTGATGAATCATTTTCCTGGGAAACAAAGAGTTTTATGGAAACTTTGTATTAGGAAGGAAGTCACCTTTCGAGTAGACTATACTATGCCCTCTATCAGAAGAGAATTTAGCTCAGTGTTTCTTGCTGAAAAAAATGTTGCTTTGACCATTGTATCTGAAGGTTGGGAAAATGTTAGGGATCAAGGATGCCAGAAAGCAGAAGATAGCCCTTATTTAGTAGAGTTACTGCAGCTCGAAGAGCAAGCCAAGACAAAAAGTTATCGTCAGTGGACCAAGACACCTGGTGCTGCAGAGGCATCCATCTGGGACCTGCCTCCTTTACCGCAAGGAAAATTCCTCCTTTACGGAGTGTTGAGTGCTTATGCTTGGTAAAATGAATTTTTTCTTGAGTTATTTTTAGGTTTTATAACTGAGACATGTTGAGCTTGATCAACTTAACATGTAAATTCTATTTGTTATAACTTATCACTCTAACAACTGCAAATTGAAGATGGAAAGATTCCAAATGAAGATACCAAGCTTGGATATGATTTTAGAAGAAATTTATTGTGGCAGTGGATATTAGTTGGGTGAAGCAACAATAGATGGAAAAGCAAGGTAAAATATTATGTGTTGAAATAAAGCAAACTCATAGTATATGCCACATACATTAGTAAGAAAGTCTAGGATGTTTTGTAGTGGTCCTTGTAAAGTATGTACCTGGTAACTCCAAGAGTTGGAGTGTGAAATGTAAGCCTGATAAGGGATGTGTACCCCCACAATTCATGGTAATATAAAAACCACTTTGTATTTGTAGAGTCAGTTTGTGGTAAGCCAGAAATCACATGTAAGAGTGAAGTTAGATAGAGATTCCTGTTGGCATGGTTTAGGGTTATCTGAGAAAACCATTGGCCTAATTGAGTTGGGTCTTTCATGAGCCTTAGTGGTTGGAGTTCCCTAGTGGAAGGTTTGTGGCCTAGAGTGGCTGGAGTGCCCTAGTGGCAGGTTTGTAGCCCATAGTAGCTGGAGTGCCTTAGTGGTAGATTTGTGGCCCAGAGTGGTTGAAGAGCCTTTGTGGCTGTGTTAAGCATTCATGGCTGAGTTGAGCCTTAGTCGCTGTGTTTATCATTGGTGACTGAGATCCCTTGGTGGCATGGTTGGGGATGATCCGATAAAACCCAAATTATGGTTACAGGTTATCAAATAAAAGCCTTGAAGATATTGGAGGGGGATTAACAGGTATAGGTACATGTGTGTAGTTATGATGGTTGAAAGAACCATGTATGTGAAGGACATCCTACAAGACTGGGGGTTGCAGTAGTTGGCACCCATGCATTCCTGTGGATGGTTTCTCCTTTATATGGACATCAACATATTATTTTATCTTTGACCACAACTAGACTTTGCAGATTGGTATTGTGACAAGTACTCATTAAGGGGGTGCATTGGAATATTAATTCCTACTTGTCTCAGTTGTGACTTTATATGTAAAGAGTATAGTCCTATTCTATAGGAGTGGTTTCCCTAGTTTGGTGTGTGGTTGAGATATTGTTTGAACCAACAAATTGTGTGTCTAAGATAGTTTTCCTATCTTGAGACAATACTCCTATATATATGTAATTTCATATTTGATTAATGAAATACAGATTCCTTTATGGAATTTTAACATAAACCACCTCCACCCTCACCATACCATGACCTCACCTAAACTGGTGCTGAGATCACAAAACCAAACCGAGATTGAATGCATCAGAATTTCATCTCCAATACCTTGAGGAATTTTATTATCTCCACCCTCAGGCTTTACTGTGTATCTCACCATTAACAGTCAAGGGATTCCTAGGCTTTTCGGAATTTTCCTCAGACCACCTTACCCAGATCCAAAATCCTTTGGAAATCTAATGCTCAAACCAAGAAAATTCCCATCACACCATGGTTATCTAGAAATGGAAAGGCAAGGATAAAATCCACTATTAAAACCCAACAAAATCCATGCCAATGACAACAAAATAACAAAATACAAACATGCACATACCATGCATGTCAAAACTAGATAGGAAATCATACATGGAACATGTTACCTACAAGTATTCGGGTTGAAGCTGCTTGATCCAAATTTTACTTTCTTGATCCTTAATTTCCTTGTCCTTCCTTTGTCATCTTGGTTTCCTTCTCCTCTTGGTGCTCTTCCCCTCTATGAGAATAATTCCAAAAATGAACTGACAAAAGACTCCCAGCATATGCTCTAATGTCTTTTTATTATTTATGCTTCTAATTTATTCATTTTTCCTCTATTTTCCTTCAATTTCCTCCTCACATGCAACTTATGACCTTTCACCTTCCCTTTCTCCTAATTTCCTTTATTTTCATAAATAAAATGCCAATAATATCTTTTTTCCTTTTCAAAGCCTTTTCCATTGCCATTACCGATTTCCCGTTAGCTATAAACACAACAAGTGATGCCCACTAGGATATTTTTCCCAACATTCATCTTGGAATAAGTGTCCCTTTACCTTGGTTTTATTTTTCCTTTATTAAGTTTTATTACATGATATTTTAACCCCAGGATGTTACAAACCCCTCCCCCTTAGGGGAACACTGTCCTTGGTGTTCTATGACACCTATAACCAGTAAAACCATTAAAATGAAAAACATACTGTGCATGGAGATTTATAACCCAACTCGTTACAATATTTACAATGAATAACCTAATAAAAAGAAAAACCATCATGAAAAACATGACAACATGACAACCACACTACTTATTGGATATTTATAACCCAACTCATTGCGATATTTACAATAACAACCATACATGATCATGTACATATACAAAAAATTCTTTGCCTCAATCAACAAACATTGAAGGATACATAGCCCGAATCTGATCAACCATCTCCCATGTAGCTTCATCAGGCCCAAAGTGCTTCCACCATACCTTAACTTGCGTGATTTCTCTATTCAAGAGCATGAGTTGTTTCCATTGCAATATGCACTAAGATTCTAGCTGGAATTCTCCTTCTGGTTCCACCTATAATACAAACCAATAAATAACATGATTAACATCCTTTACATATACTTTAAGCAATGAAACATGGAAAACATCACGGAATTTCATTGTCGAAGGCAGTGCAATTATATAGGCCATTGGTCCAATCCTTTCAATGATCTTAAAAGGCCTGTAATACCATGGTCCCAACTTGGCACATGATCCAATCCTCAAGAAGTTCTTCTTGGGCTTGCTGTGCAAATACACATGCTCCCCAACCTGACACTCCTTAACTACCTGGTGTTGGTTTGCATAACTCTTTTTTTTGTCCTGTTTTGCCTTTAAATTATTCTTTATAACTTGTATTTCCTATTCCATGTCTGCCAACATGTTTGGTCCAATAAATACCCTATTCACTAGATCACTCCAACTGATGGGAGTATTACAACTCCGCCCATATAGTGCCTCAAATAGACTCATCCTCAATGACTCCTGATAATCATTGTTGTAAGAAAGCTCAACCAATGGAAGGTATTCCTTTCATCTCCTCTATTGATGCGTCACATACATCCAAGAATATCCTCCAGAACCTCGTTGACCCTCTTTGTCTTTCCATCTATCTGTGGATGATAAGTTGTATTAAAGGCCAATTTTGTCCCCATTCGTGCAAACAACTCCTTCCAAAACTTGGATGAACTTGGCATCCTTTTTTGACACAATATTCATCACAACACCATGCAATCTCACAATCTCCCTGATGAAGACCTATGATACCTCACTAGATGAATACGTAGTCCTTATTGGGATGAAGTGAACTACCTTTCTCAACCTCTCTACCACAACCATGACAGAACCATGTTGCCTCAATGTACTGAGAAGACCTATAATGAAATCCACGAAAATTACTTCCTACTTCCATTCTGGAATCAAAATTAGCTTAAGCAACCCACCTGGATGCTTACACTTTGCCTTCACCTGCCGACATTCCAAGCATCTAGCCACAAACTTTGCCTCTTCCTTCTTTATATTCGACCAATAGTAAAAGTTATTTATTGTTATCAACATGTTTTGATATCCTAGGTGACCTGAATATGGCTTTACATGAAACTCCCTCAAGATACGCTTCTTGAGTTCACTGTCATCTGACACATAGATCTTGTCCCTAAATCTTGTGAAACCATTTTCCGTGAGACGATAGTCCACATCTTGATCACATGTAACCTGTTGTAACATGTGCAAAAGTTCCTTGTACCTATCATCTTACTGTCCTACCTATAAGGTTTGATCCTGTAAATCTGTCCCATATGAGCTCACTGCTGCAACATGACTCAACTACAATTTCCTACTGAGAGCATCTACAAACATGTTCTCCTTACCCTTGATGTATCTAATCTTGAAGTCAAATTCAGTAAGGGCTACCAAACATATAGATTGCCTAAAATTCAAATTTGGTTGGTGAAACAAATATCTCAACCCATTGTGATCACTCATCAACACAAACCTCTTGCCAAGAAGATAATGTCTCCACATCTTCAAGGCATGAATAATAGATGTCAACTCAAGATCATGACTCACATAGTTCTGCTTGTGCTCATTCACTTTCCTAGACTCATAGCATATCACATGTCTCTCCTGCATAAGGACTCCACCAAGCCTTCTATTACAAGCATTTGTACACACTACAAACTCTTTATCCAGAACTACAACCTTTAACACTAGATAATTCATCAACAACTTCTTTAACTGTTCAAAATTGGCCGCACATGATGGAAAATTTTGGGGGCTAATATCTGCAAGTGGGCTAATTTTCCATGCTTTTCCCAAAAAACTGATTTGCTAATTTCCATTTTTCATAAAAATGATTCACCCAAATTTGATAGTATAAAACTATTTTACCCTAAAAATCACCAAATTTTATATAGAAACTATATAAAATTATTGTACATTTTAATATTTTAACAAAAATATCATAATTGTTTTTACAAATTGCATATTATGGGCTGGTGAGATTCACCAAGGTTTATAAACTTTAAGATAAATTTCCATCCTTAAAATCTTCCCTTTTGCGCACTCTATCCATTCAAACTTCTTACCTTTCCTCTGTAATGATGTAATAGGATAGGAAATGCATGAGAAGTTCTTGATGAAACTCCTATAGTAACCTTCTAACTCTATGAATGATCTAACTTCATCCACATTGCTAGGAGTTTCCCATTCCGTGATAGCTCTTATCTTTTTTGAGTCTACCATTATGACTTCCTTGGGAACAACATGTCCCAGGTAATGTACCTTTGTCCAAAAGAAAATGCATTTGCTAAGCTTGACATACAACTGATGCTCTCTTAGCAATCTCAACACTACTGCTAAATTTTCGGCATGCTCTTTCTCATTCTTAGAATATAACAGGATATCAATAATGAAAACAATAACAAACTTGTCCAAATAAGGATGCAACACACTATTCATCAAGCACATAAAAGTAGTTGGTGCATTAGTCAAACTGAATGGAAATACAACAACACTAGTAGAAAATGATGAAATTAGTGACTCAGTGGATAGAAAAGTTAGTCACCACAATTATTTCAAGTGAATTACTACTAAATTTGAGCAGTTTTAAGTGACCGAACTAAAAATGACTAACTTAAACAACTAATTTAGTCTAGGGATAAAATATACAACAAGATAATAAGTGACTAAGCTAAAGCAACTAACTTAAATGATTAATTTACTCTAGGATTAAAAATATATGACTAAATAATAAGTGAAAAAATTAATAATGATTAAGGTAAATGACTATTATAGTCCAAGAATAAAAATATGACCAAATAACAAGTACAATAAGTATATGAATTAGTCATTTATGTTAGTAATTTTTAATTGTGTCACTCTAGAAATGGAAAATTGCAATTTTGATACTAAAGTGTTACATTTCACTATAGGGGTCTCTGAATCCATCTACAATGTTAAAATTTAGAGATAAAGGAGTCTCTGAATCCATACACAATGTTAAAATCTTGAATACCCTTTTGTCTCTAAAGTTTAACACTGCAGATGGATTCTTAGACCCCCTTCTTTGAATCCATACGTAGTGTTAAATTTAGAGATAAAGGGGTCTCAGAGTCCATCTGCAGTGTTCAAATTTAGACACCCTCGTCTGCAATATTAAAATTTAGGTAGATGGGTTCAACAACCCCCTTAAAGGGGTCCATGAATCCATCTATAATGCTCAAATTATAACACTTTTATACAATCACTACTAAACCAACATAGAAGTTACTATTAAAATGATTAACCACAACACATTAGCATATTCAATATCCTTGTCATAAATAGTAAGTTGGATGGCGAAGAGGATGTAGGAACGGTTGGCACGCCCATGGCCTAACTCGGGGCAGACCATTCGGATGTACACCTGGGGCAGGCGTAGATGTAGACCATATTCCATTGCAGTCTTGGCCATAATCTGCCTGGGAACCCAGTTACTCTCCACCTTCAGCTTACCCCTGACGACTTGAGCTTGTGACTGCGGTTTTACAGTATTGCGTTTGTAGGGTTTCAGTTTGCGTGTGGAGGGTAGCTTAATAGACTATTCAGAGGACCCCCTCGAGGGCATCTCCATATTTGGTAGACCGTTTAATAGTGATGTGCACTTTCTATTCAAGAGTGAGTTCTCGGAGGTAATTGCCCCTTTTTGTCACTTTCGGGATAGCCCAACTCTGTGATCGACATTCTGGAGTTATCTGTGACATGGTCGTCTCTCTCCACACCTTCCCTAGCACCATCCTCCCATCTCACTGACCCTGACCCCTCCACATCTGTACAAGCGGTTGAATCCTCTGGCCTATCCTACCTCTATCCCCCTATGGCTATTTAATACCCTCCTCATTCCCTGCTTAGTGAAGCCCTCCCTTCACATTCCTTCCCTCTCCTAGAGTTGACCCATCCATCTAGAAGCTACATCGCCGTCCCCCCCCTCCTAGATGCCTACCTGCCTGAATCTGAACAGTTGCCTCCAAACCCTAACCCTAATCCACCAAACCCTCACCCTGAAGATCACCCTAAACAAGTAGAGATTGGGTGTGTTAAGCCTAAGACACAAGATGTTTTCATTGACTAGGAAGAGGATTTCTAGTGGCAGGACACCATGGATATGGAAGTGACAGTCCCAGTAGGCAGAGTCAGAGGAAGGACCTACTCTACAACTAGACTAAAACAATGGGTAGCTAAAATATGGGGCAATCACTTGGCAGACCTACCTATTGTCCAAACCTTTGTCCACAGCTGGTTTGCCATTAGATTTGCGTGATATGACCACAAAAACTGGGTTCTATCATCCTACTGGCACATCGAACAAGCCCTGATCATGCTAAGGAGATGGAGCCTTCTGTTTGACCCTAACAGAGAACAGCTTGGGACAAGGCTAATCTGGGTTAGACTACCTAGTCTGCCCCTACACTTCTGGACCGAGGAACTCTTCAGAAGAATTGGCAATACCTTAAGAACTTACCTGGATTATGACAAATCCTACCTTTCCACAGGAGTCATGGCCTATGCGAGATTGTTGGTGCACCTAGATATTAGAGGAGGCTTGCAAGAAAAGGTTACCCTTCGCTGGAGAAATTATGATCGGACACAGATCCTGGACTATGAAGAGGTTCCTTTCCACTGTAGATGATGTCATAAAGTCAGATATCTCTACAAGGATTGCCTTATCCTCGTAAAATATAAATCGGGGTCTGGAAGGAAACCCACATATGTTGAGGGAACACAAACGCGGAAGGAACAATCGGATGAAGCCGATATGATCAATGTTGCGCCAGATGGATCCAGGCCTAACTCGGAGATGTTGAAGAAGTGTGGGACTAAACCCCTTCAGCCACCTTCACCTTCACTAACTAGGTCTAGAGCAATTGTTGGTAGAGCATTTTCCTTGGGTATGTCTTGTCCTTCCTTACTCTTTGCATCCATTAAATTTTCATCTGCACTTTCATCTAGTCCTCTGCATCCTTGGAAAACCCCTGATTCTACCCTTTGCTAAAACCTTCGGTTCATCCCCCTCATTTCTCGGTTGGATCCCCATCCCCTTGTCGAGCATCCATCAAATCCCTCGACGTATGAGATCCCCATCCTTGGGACTACCCTAACACTAATTGATACCATCTCCACTCTCACACCTGAGCAACTATGAAGGATGCCATTGGCCTTTGAATTTCTTCATTTTCCTCTACCCTGAATCCCACTTGAGGTAGATCGTCCTCACTGTCCAAAGAAAAATAAAAGGTGGGTTTAGAGGTGGTTTTTCGGAACAAATTTCTCTAGATAGGGTCCTTAGAGCACAGAGCCCTCCTCCGATGTACCCCCCTTGAAGGTTATTTCCTTCAATTGCAGAGGGATAGCTAGTCCTGATAAAAAACTAGTGCTGAGGAGACTCCTTTGAAAGGAACCAGGTGATTTAGTTCTTCTTCAAGAAACCTTGGGTGCATCTACTATCATAACACCTCTTCTGGAGTCCATGCTCCCAGGTTGGCAATTCCATGTCTTAGATGTAAATGGACGATCAGGAGGCATAGCCCTAGGTTACAACCATCGCTCTATCAAACTACTGGGAGCTTGGGGAGGCATAGGGTTCTTAGGGGTTGACATATGCTCATAAGAGCTGGGTGCGGAGATTAGAATGCTGAAAATTTATGGACCCTACCACCATAGAGAGATCTTCTGGGAAAGGTTACTGGGAACCAACATTTACAGGCATACAATCTTATCATTGGAGGAGATTTAAATTTTTCCCTAGGTTTCTCAGAATCCTGGGGTCTGCAGGCACAAGCCAACACTGTAGTGGGATATTTTGAGTAGCTCCTTGACTCTCATTAGCTCATTGATATCCCTATGGAAAAACTAACTCGAACTTGGAGCAACAAAAGAATTGAGGAGGCCAGCCTTGTGAGGAGACCAGACCGATTCCTCATCAAGGAACATCTATTGGAGCAAGAGTACACTTATCGCCAATGGGTGGGATCTAGTGGACTCTTAGACTATTTTCCTATTCGTCTTGAAATTTGTGGCATCATCAACAAACCTAGATACCCCTTTAAATTTAACTACTAATGGTTAAATGACATCTCTTACACCAGCCTTGTGACGGGCTTTTGGAAGACCCACCCACCAAACAGAAACTGACACATCATTGAGGGATTCATGGCCAATCTGGAGGAACTAAAGAAGATTTCCAAGATTTGGGCTCACAATAAGAGATGTGCTGAAGAACATCAGGTGAATGAAATTGAAAAGCAGATAGCCAACCTTGAGGAAAGTAGTAGAGGCACCTTCCCTTTGCGCGAGCTCAGGGACAAGCTTGTGGAGAAAACAACTCTAAGAGGGAAAATTTTCAAGGACAAAGAGGAAACATGGCGACTGAGAAGTCGGGCTATTTGGCTGAGAGAAGGGGATGAAAATACAAAGTTTTACCATAAATTCGCAAATGGAAGAAGGGCCTATAATTCCATCTGGAACCTAAAATATGATCAAGGCGTTGTGGTTGACACTTTGCCCTAGCTGGCCTCATTGGCCACCTCACACTTTAAGAAAGTCTACTAGAACCCTCCTAATGCTACCCTTGTTGAGCTCATTAGAGTAATGCAATTGTTCCCTTGTTTCACTGATATGGAGGAAGCCGAGCATCTCAATAGGGAAGTTACCATGGGGGAGCTCTAAAATGGTTCAAAAGGGATAAAAGCCTCGGTCTAGATGGTTTGTTAGTCGAATTCTACCTGGCTTTCTTTGATGTTCTAGGGAATGACCTACATAAGGTCATAGAGATATGCAGGATATCTCGGAGCATGCACGGGGCCATAAAAACCACCTTCATAGCCCTCATTCTCAAGACTAACAACCCCTCATCCTATAATGACTTTTGTCATATCTCCCTTTGTAACTGTCTTTATAAAATCATTTTCAAAATCATAGCCAATCAAATTTGCCCCATCCTATCTGCCCACATCTCCCCTGAACAATTTTCTTTCCTAAAAGATAGACAGATTCACAAAGCTATCATATCAGATAAGGAGGTGATGCACTCAATACAATCCAAGAAGATCAATGGCATGATCCTCAAAGTTGATCTCTCCAAAGATTTCGACAGGGTAACATGGTTATATCTCATAATGCTCCTTGCCCATCTAGGCTTTTCTATTGGATTTATCAAATGGATCATGTGTTGCATCACCAATGTATCCTTCAATGTTCTGGTCAATGGGGTAGCCTCACCCTTCTTTGGATTTGAAAGGGGCCTTAGACAAGGATGCCCCCTGTCACCCCTGCTCTTTCTCCTTGTCATGGAAGGCCTTAGTAGACTGATCAAGGACATGCATCATAGAGGTAGACTCTCTGGTATCAGAATAACGGAGGATTGTACTATAAATCACCTTCTCTTCGTGGATGCTGTTCTTATGTTTCTAAACGGGGGAATAGGTGACCTCACTACCATCCAGAACACTATCAACCTCTTCAAAATGGCTACAGGCATGGCCATCAACGATTCTAAATCCTCTATAAATGTCTCTGAATGCTCCCCTCATGAAATAAACTTTGCATCACCAAGGTTTCCTTTCACTCTGAATCACATAGATGAGGGCCTTAGATATTTGGGATACAGATTGAAACTGCATGGATACAAGATTGTAGACTGGATATGGTTAATTACCAAGCTGGAGAAAAGACTCCATATTTGGTACCACAAATATCTCTCCAGAGCCGGCCAGTTGGTGCTCTTCAAAGTAGATCTTAAGGCCACCCCAGTCTACTGTATGTCTCTTGCATGGATACCTAGAGGCATCCTCAATAGATTACAAAACCTTTGTAGTAGATTCCTTTGGAAAGGTAATCAACCTGGGAGAATATTTTCTTGGGCTAGATGGGACCTCCTATCTATACACAAGAAATGGGGTGGATGGTGCATAAAAAAATTGGAGGACTTTTCCATTACACTGACAGCCAAGCTACGGTGGCGTCTACTTACCACCACCAGTCTTTGGACCAAAATTGTTGCTGCAAAATATATCGCCCCACTCCAGCCATTGGAGTGGTTGAGACAACCTAGTTGGAACAAATCAAGGATATCTAATATTTGGAAAGAGGTTTTGAATGCACTACCCCTTATACGGGATGGTCTAACTTGGAGAATATCTGATGGGGCTTCTATCCAAATTGGCTGAAACCCTTGGATAGGATGCGGTAATGCACATCAGCTCCCCCTGGACTTACTACAAATCCTCATTGAGAAAGGAATCACGCATATAAATCATGCAACGGATTCGGAGAAATCGTCCTTCCTCCATCAAGCATGGAATATAGCCCATAGTTTGCTCCTCCCCCAACAATGGCATCAAGCATGGCACTCCTACACTTCTGCCCTACAGGAATCCCACATCAGGCTTAGAGAAGGGGAGGATGAGATTATATGGGCCATTACTAAGAGTGGTCAGTACTCCCCAAAAGAGGGGTACCTACTATTGGAAAATAACCACAAGCCTCAGCTCATTGAATCATGGTCGAAAGACATGTGGAAACCGAAAGAACCTCCCCACACTAGACTACACCTATGATCTATCCTAAAAAACAAGGTGCCTACTGGGGAAAACTTGAATAAGAGAAGGAAATATGGCCCATATTGTTGCTGCTTCTACAGGAACAATTCCGAATACTTGGATCATCTATTTCTGTCCTGTTCAATCACTATCGGCATATGGATCAGCACTCTTACCCACCTTCACCCGCCTATTATTTGGTGGGGACAGACTACCAAAGAAGCTTGGGAAAATTGGTGGACATCTACAACATCGCCTAAAACCAGAATCCTCCCCCTTATCATCTGTTGGGAAATATGGATAGCCAGAAATTGCTACATCTTCCATGACACTGCCCCCTCATTGGACTTCCATCTCAGCTAGAATTATAGCCAACTACAACTCTCTACCTTAGGACTTGCTTGCCACACCTCCCAAGAATGTCATTCCTGAATCCATAGATCACTCTAAGCCTTGGGCATATTTTGATGGTTCTGCACAAGCTACAGGATGTGGTGGTGGGGCTATATTACACATTTTAGAAAACCATTATTATCATATTCAAATGGGACTTGGGAATGGAACTAATAACTTTGTTGGACTCCCCGTGATATACTACCTAATCAAATTTGCTATAGAGAAAGACTGTCATAATCTGCGAATATTCAGTGATTCCAAAATTGTTTGTGACTGGACAAACAAAACCACAACTTGTCACACATTCACATTGGGACATATATTGGCAAAAATTCATAGATGCATCTCACATTTTGACAGTTTTTTTTGTCATCACATCTACAAGGAACGAAATGCCATCGCTGACCAAATTTTCAAAACGACAACAATCAGGCCATGCAACATTTGGTTGATACAGGAGCAGTGGGGAGAAGAACATTTTCAGTACTACCACCGACCGTATATGGACCATGCAGTCTAGGCTCAATAGGAGCCTGAACTTATGGAAATCAAGTCTCTCTTATTTTTTCTATTTTGAACTATGTATATACATAACAATACATATTTTTAGGAATACTCCCTACGAAGAATATGTTTAATTTTGACTCAATTATGTAGTACTGTTTAAAAGATTGTCTCCCTACATGGAGATCTTATTTTGGGATCTAAAAATTTTGAGTTGGCACACAACCACATCTTATGCATAAGCACTTTGCATCTATAGCATGTAATTTTCTTATATTTAATGAAAATTACGATTTTTCCAAGGGAAAATGTAGATATATATATATATATTATATATATATATTATATATATATATATATATATATATATGGGGTTCTTCTCAATGACTATCATTACTACCATGTTTTCAATCTAATTTAATTTTTACTACCACCGACCGTATATGGACCATGTAGTCCAGGCTCAATAGGAGCCTGAACTTATGAAAATCAAGTCTCTCTTATTTTTTCTATTTTGAACTATGTATATACATAACAATACATGTTTTTAGGAATACTCTCTACGTAGAATATGTTTAATTTTGACTCAATTATGCAGTACTATTTAAAAGATTGTCTCCCTACATGGAGATCTTATTTTGGGATCTAAAAATTTTGAATTGGCACACAACCACATCTTATGCATAAGCACTTTGCATCTATAGCATGTAATTTTCTTATATTTAATGAAAATTATGATTTTTCCAAGGGAGAATGTATGTATGTTTATATATATATATATATATATATATTGGGGTCTCTCATGACTATCTTACCACCATGTTTTCAATCTAATTTAATTTTTAACAATTCAATATATAAATATACATAGAATGAGAAAATGCATGTATCAGTGTGGAATAAAAGCTTGAACATAGGAAATTGGTTTGTTTTACTATTACCATATGTTGTTGGTGAATCTATAAAAAATCCCTTTTTGTTTTCTTCCCTCCATATTTCTTAGTAATCACAAGTTTGGTTTATTTTTCATTTTAAACTTCCCTCTACACATTTACATTTATTTTTCATTTTAAATTTCCCTCTACACATTTACATTTATTTTTCATTTTAGATTTCCCTCTACACATTTACATTTATTTTTCATTTTAAATTTCCCTCCGCACATCCCAAAGAGGTGGTCCTTCCTAGGCCTTGGTCTTCATGGATCTTACATTGATTTCAGACATTCATTCACGGACTCTGAGTCATGGAAGGCTCCTCCTTGACTGAGCTGATGGGGTGGGGTTCTATACAACTATGAGATGTGAAAAGAATGATGAATTTATTGGAGTAAGTTGTCACTCCCACAAGCCTTACTTTCCAATATTTATAGAATCAAGTACTTCAACATCCTAAAGTTTAAATGTATGTTTCAATTGTCGCTTTTAATGTATGTTTCGACTGTCATTGTTGCATTCGAGAACAAATAGCCATCGAGACTCTGTCCTAATCGACCCTAAGGTAAATCTTATCATCCAAAATTCTAACTTCATTCATTACATTTCGATTCTAGGGTAATTATTTTGAATGTGTTGGAGAAGGTAATGACACCTAGAATTCAACATCTAATTTTTCCACTACTCATCACATGTAAATAGGAATTTCCCCTATTAGAGATTGCACAATGCATTGTTCCATTCATCTCGATTCCTTAAATAATTTAATTTTGTCCATATTTAAAGGATGTGTCACTAATTTTTTAGCATTTGTTTGGATTTCTTTAACAATTGCTACCCCAAATTATGTAGCAGATTTTGAGGCATGCCCTTAGGATTCTATAATAGTTGTTGTTTTGGTCTTATTTTCTTCCTACCTCTTTCTTATCTTCCTTTCCCTTTAAGAGAGAAAGAAAACTTCTTTTTATGCATGGAAGTCTCTGCCTTAATAAGCATAAGGCTCCACAGGATGTACAGTTCAAGGATGCTTCACAGATTGATTAGGGTACTTCATATTCAAAAACTGACTTTATTAGAATTCTATTAAGATGGCATTGTATTGAAGGACAATGATGATGATGATGATAAACCTAGTGAGGAACATGTGATGTTATATGGCTTTAGAGAAAATCTTAATATGAATTTATACATCATTGTATCAACCTTCAGCGCATATATGAGCAGTGAGCACATAATTTGGCCAATTTCCCTTTTTGGACAATATCCTTGCTCATTTTGATTAATTATCAATCAATGCTAGATTAGCTTCACATTGACACATTCATAATAGGCCATTAACAAGGAAATCTTGTGATTAAGCATTCATTTTATTAATGGTTTGAGGTTGTTCATGAATCACAATCATACTAAAGATTTCTCCAAAGAGGAAATTTGAGTTGGCAACTATTATAACCCTATTTGCCACTCTATTATAGTGAGAGAAACGCAATATCAACTTACCTCAATTATTTGGCTTAAATGCACCCCCTTCCACCTTTTATTTTACTTATGTGAGATTTATCCCATCATAACAGGGTGAAATTACATAATTGAGCAATTTCTCATAATTATTTTGCCAAAATATTATAATTATGAGATAATATTTATTTCATAGTTGATATAATTTAGAAAAAGCTCATAATTTTCCAAAAGGTTTCTAGAGTTTTCCATTCCTGATGAGATCAACTTGACCCACTTGTGTATGATTTGGTCAAAGGTCCATTATTGTAGAAGTTTCCTAACTTCTCAAGCCCCTAGGTGTCTAGATACATTCTCCTGGAAGATGGAATGAGCCTTTATAATCTCACCAAGAGGAAGGCCATACCACAAGTTGGAGGAGAGGATCTTACTTGTTGAAGGTATACATTTGATGTACTTTCATTTATATGGTTAATAAAAATTTGTGTTCCCTTCCTTACATGAATTTGTGTTCAATATGTTATATGATCGTATCTATTGCTTTTGATCTGACGATCTTCCAAGGATGGTCGACTGTTGTCCTTGTTTAGTTGTGTTTGTGTGCAGAGATAGAGATCTCATGCAGACTTGTTGGATCGCTCGAGTGGAGTGCAAGATATAGATTGAACTCAAAACCCTTCCTTGACATGCGAGGATTCGAGTTGTGATCTCTTATCTTTATAGCATAGATCTGACTACTTGTCGCATGCATGACCATTTGGATTGGGGGACAATATTATATTGTATTAGTCATTATATTTTTTTGTCTCTTGATCTCAATTGGGTATGAGATCACAAAGAAATAACTCCTTGCATAAGTAAATGCAACAAAATTGGTTCTTTCAATGAGAGAGCATTGGTATGCCCGCCTCGGGGATGTTATCAGCATAGTTGAGCATTCAACACTTGATTTGTATACATTCAACAAGTAATATCCTCTCCTCCAACTCGCAGTATGGTCTTCCTCTTGGTGAGATTATAAAGGCTCGTTCCATCCTCCAAGAGAATGTATCTAGACACCTAGGGGCTTGAGACGTTAGGAAAATTTTACAATAATGGACCCTTAGCCAACTCATACACAAGTGGGTCAAGTTGATCTCAATGGGAATGGAAAAATCTAGAAACCTTTTACACAATTATGATATTTTTCTCAATTATATCAATTATGAAATAAATACTATCTGATAATTATAATATTTTGGCAAAATAATTATGAGAAATTTCTCAATTATGTAATTTAACGCTTTTATGATGGGATAAATCTCACATAAGTAAAATAAAATGTGGAAGGGGATGCATTTAAGCGAAACAACTGAGGTAAGTTGATATTAGGTTTCTCTCACTATAATGGAGTGGAAAATAGCTTTATAACAACAACCTTAGAGACTAAACCACTCCTAGCAAGGCACGTGAAATGCAACTTGGTATAATACTTTCAATATTAGTTGATAAGACACCTCCAGAAACAATCTTGTGAGGATTCCATCTTCCATTGACTGTTTAAAAGTCATTAGTGTCAATATCATCTCTGCCATAGAGGTGAGTCGCTGATGAATGTGTAATCGATTGGTCTAAAGCCATCCACGAAGTCGAAGATGGAGAAATTTGCAGATATCAACATCAAAATTTGAGAAAGTTGTAGATAATCAACATCACAAATCAATACACATTCAATACCCCATGATAATATTTGTTGTTATTTGGTACTATCTATCACTCACCTCTAAGCTAAAGCCATTCGGCGGATCATCATACCAACACTCACATTCATCGTAAGCTTCTTGATCTATAGCAGAAGGCAATCTTTTCCATACAGGTTGTGTTGAGACCAATTTTTCTACATCAATTTTGGTCTTTTGGGGATCTTGATCACCAGTACCAAGAATTACACAAATTCTTGCCCTCAAATTTGTTATTAGGTGATGCAATCACATTAGTTAATATCAACTAGGCCTTGGTGTAAATTTCTACCTTGAAAGTTGCTAAGAAAATCTCGTTGTAGGTTGACCATTTGTTTACCCTATAGACTAAACAAGTAATTATCGCATCATTATAGTTAAAAGACAATCTTGTTGTACCTTCTTCACTAACATCAACCTCTCCTGAAGCAATTGCACTTGCTGCTTTTTTTAGTGCCTTTGAAAAAGCATCTGGTTCTTCAAGCCAGGAAGCATTAATGTTTTCCTCATTTAATTTTTCTCTAAAAGATTCCAAACTCTCAGCATCATTACCAAATGTTTCACTCTGGCTCATGCTCTCCAAGGAAGGCAAAGCAACAATTGATGACTTGTTTGAATTATCTAGATTCTTTTTCTTGGGATCTTCACTATGGTCACTTTGCTCCAATTTACTTTCATTGGCCCATGTAACACTTTGGTTTAATTATTTTACTCCTTCTCTCTGTAGGGAGGATCTCAATTTCATCACTTCTCGCTTGTTCTCATTCTATAAATCTAGTTTTCTTTCTGATTTTTTATCCTTTTGCTTCAGGGTCTCTTCTTTAATACCAATGGAACTTGTAGCATAGTTCAAAGAAACATTAGCATGTGGTTCTCCAATAATTATAGTGTTGTGAAAATCATACTTATTTCTAGGAGCTCCTCTTTTGAGATAATTCTTACTTTTCTTAGGCCTTGTAATCAAAGACACGTTTTGAGTAAATAAATGAATAATATGCAATCTTACGAGAACCAGATTGCCCAAACTGCATTAATTAAAAACTCTAGAAAATAATGTTGACTAGGAACCAAGCATAAGATGTTTGCAAAGTTACTTTCTGCCTAAGCCAAATGTCGAACTCATGCACATACTACTTCCATTACTAAATTTTAACTTTGGCTAGAGGAAGATATATAAAATAAGTATCATTCACAGAAATGGTAATCTTTGTTCAACAAAAACAACTAGAAAATTGTTTTTGGTTGCTTTAGTTTAGTAATAAAAAGTCTAAATGATAAAAACGTGAACATGTGTCTCTCCTTGATGCCTCATCTAAAAAATATGTTAAGATATACCTCTAGTTCTTCAGTGAGCTCGAGTCATATCAATAATTTAAAAAATTTCCATTATTTGAAGGCCTTGTTCTATCACACATTTCTAAGGAAACAATCAATTAACTTCAAAGATCTTAGAGATCAACAATACAAAACAAGTAGGAAAACAAAAAACCATGAGAAATCTAGAAATATGTTACCATAAATGAGAAACAAAAAATGAAATGTGAAATGGATTCAACATGGGAAATGAGATTCTGAGGTTTCACGATAAGAAATGTTTTACAGTTATTTTCAACAAATCAGAAGAATAACTGAAATTTTTAATTATCAACATTCATCATACAAAAACAATGTCTTAAAAAATTTTAAATTTCTAAAATTGAGAAGATATATCACATTCAAATTTCATAATACATATTCATAAGAAAAATCAGCCATCCACAATAGCATGATTCATATTATAACAAAATTTGCAACAATGATAATATCTAAAAATTCACTATACAATCCAGAAACAACCATAAATGCATCCTGGCCCTAGATCTATTGAGCACCGAGGGGAATAAAAAAATTCCATATGTGAACCTCTCAAGAGTCAGTTCTTAATAGATATGGGGTTAATATGGATCTATGGTGCATAATGGTGATGGTTGTCTTCTATACCACGTCTTTATTTCCTTGTTTTTATTTGTCCACAATATAATCCTCTTAACGTACTTGCTTGATGAGCTACAAAGACATATTGATGCCTTATCCAACATCTGGAACCTTTTGTAGGTTTTAACCCCATATAGAAATTACCTGCATACAAATTCTAGGAACAAAAAATAAACAATGTGAGAGCATAACACATAAAACACATACACACAGAGACTTTCCCCTGGATCCCAAAATCGGGACTACCATCTTGATTTTTCATTATGTTCCTTTCAATGTTACAATACATATTTATACATGCTTAAGCATCCAATACCATGGACTAAAACCAATCGCATCCAAAACCATGGATTGAAAACCATCGCGTCTAAAATCCATGTGCGAAAACCATGCAGAAAACCATAGGTAGGTCTGCCCAACCTAATATAGGGTCCAAAATTTTTTCCCCCAAGGCATTGCCCCAGACCCCGTAGAGGCAAGCTACCTGCCCCCCTCAAACCCCCAGAAAAGGGGGGCTTCCACTCCCCTTGTGACCCCCCTATTGTGCAATCAACACAATGAAAGGGGGGCTTTGTCCCCCCTCTAACCCCCTCGTTCACTACATGGGATACTCGTGGAATGAATATAACACAACCCAACATTCTCCCACTTCTTGTTTCCTTTCCACAGGAGGCCACATAAGAGCTTAGTCATTTATCCAGCCCTGAAAAGCACATTGTTTCTCTACACCAAGAGAACTTCTCAGAGCTCATAGATTTTGTCAATGCATCTACAATTTTTCCAAAGTGTCCACCTTTACTAGCAACACCTTTTTGTCTTCTATCATATCCCTCACAAAGTGATACTAAACATTAATGTGCTTTGTCTTTTAATGGTAAGTAGGGTTCTTTGCTAAGAAAATTTCACTTTGGCTGTCACAGTCTATCCTTATAGCTCCCTGTACTAACCCCATACTTGAACACAATCTCTGCAACCAAACTGCTTCCTTGCTTGCATGAGTGGCTGCTAGTGCCACTACAGATTATTTCTTACTCATCCAACTGACTACACCTCCAAATAGGTTAAACACATACCCACTTGTAGATCTTCTCTGATCCAGATCTCCAACCCATTCTGCATCAACAAAGCCATGAATATCCAAAAATCTGTCCAATATTTGTCTTCCTTGGTAGCACAAACCATAATCACTAGTGCCACACAAATACCTGAAAACCCGCTTCACTATTGTACAATGCTCCTTCTCTGGTTTTGACATAAACCTACTCAATACTCCCACTGCATCTACAATGTATGGTCTCGTATAGACCATCGCATACATCAAGCTATCAACTGCACTTGCATATGGAACACGAGACATGTCCTCTTCCTCTTCTTGTGTCTTGGGACACTGTTCAACATATAACTTTACACCTATAGGAATAAGAACCTTCACCGGTTTACTATCTTGCATATTAAACCTCTGCAATATTGTCTCGACATACTTCCTATAGTTTAACTAGAGATTCCTCTTTTCCTAATCTCTTTTAATTTCCATGCCCAAAATATAGTTTGTAGCACCAAGATCTTTCATGCCGAATTTGGAGGACAATTGGGTCTTCAAATCTTGGATAATTTCTTTATCATTTCCAGCTAGCAACATGTCATCCACATACAAGACCAGATAAATAACATGGTCACAAATTAATTTAAAATACACACAGTGATCTGCTTTACTTCTGGTGAAGCCAAGTCCCCGTATAAATATATCAAATTCTGATACCACATCCTTGGTGACTATTTTAGCCCATAAAAAGACTTTTGTAACTTGCATACCAATTCTATCTTACCCTTCATCGCAAAGCCTTCAAGTTGCTTCATGTATATCTCCTCTTTCAGATCCGCATGAAGAAATGTTGTCTTCACATCCATCTGTTCTACCTCAAAATAAAAAGAAACAACAAAAAAAGTAATCTAATAGAAGCTACCTTGGCAACAGGAGAAACAATATCACCTAATTAATTCTCAGCACCTGGGAATAACCTTTTGCTACCAACCAAGCTTTGTATTTCTCAACCTTTCCTTCTGCATTTGTCTTCTTCTTGAACACCCATTTTTTGCCAATGGGTTTCCTTCCAGCTGGCAACTCCACCAGATCCCAAGCCTCATTTTTGTGCAAAGATGCCATTTCATCAAACATGGCCTCTTTTCAGAGTTTTCCATCCTTTGAATCTACTGCTTCCTTCACAATTATGGGATCATCGTCAGTAATAGATAAAGAAAAATTTGAACAGAAAGCAAATGGACTATACCTTTCTGGCTACCTTCTTTTTGTGCAAAGATGCCATTTCATCAACCATGGCCTCTTCATCTTCTGATTCCTCCACTATTGTAGAGTCTAATTCTTCCTCATTAAGCTAAACCTCTATCTTCCCAGATTCCTTTGGTTGGAATTCACTTTTAATAAGATATTTCACCTCTCTGAACACCACATCTTGGCTGTACATAACCTTCCTTGTTACTCGGTTCCAAAGCTTATTACCCTTTAAACCATCCTTATACCCAATAAAGATGCACTTTTCAGATTTACTATCCAACTTGGTTCTTTTCTCCTTTGGAACATGTACATATGCATCACATCTGAATACCGTTAGATGTGAAAGAGAGGGTTTCTTACCAATCCATACGTCTTGTGGAGTCTTATCCTCCAATGCTGTGAAGGTGATCTGTTGACCAAGTAACATGCTGTCTCCACCGCCTCTTCCCAGAATTCTTGTCCTAACCCGACACCACTGAGCATGCTTCTTGCCCTTTCCATCAACGTCTTGTTCATTCTTTTTGCAACTCCATTTTTCGTAGGTGTGTATGGAGTAGTATTTTGCCATGCTATGCCACACTTCTTATAGAATTCTTCAAATTCCTTACTGCAAAACTCTCCATCATTATCTGTCCTCAACACCTTTTTCTTCTTCTCTGTCTGGTTTTCCACGAGAGCCTTAAATTCTTTAAACCTGTCAAAGACTTTAGATTTCTTCTTAAGGAAATATATCCGTGTATTCCTTGAGAAGTCATCTATAAATGATACATAGTACACAGACTTACCCAGTGATGGAACCTTCACAGGTCCAAACACATCATTGTGCAAAAGTTCTAATATCTGTTTCTCTGTCTTACCACCAGAGGGGAAAATCACCCAATTATACTACCCATATACACAATTTTCACAAAAATCAAAATCCAGAGAGCTATTACTCATAACTTATAACATACCTTTACCATGAAGTATTCAAAGGTCCTTCTCTCCAATATGTCCAAGCCTTTGATGCCACAACATGGTCTTCTCTCCAGAGACCACTAGATTTTCTGCTCCACTTTCAAGAACCACAGAACTATTGCACCCATAAAAAACACTGCTACCTTGCGACTTGTACAGAGTTCCAATTTGAACTCCCCACAACAATACCAGTGCTCCTTGAACCATCTTGTAGGTATCCTTCTTGAACACTATTTTTACACTTGCATCATCGAACTTACTTATGGAAATTAGATTTTTAGCCAATGTACGAATATGCAGAACACCCAGAAGGGTTCTAACCCTTCCACCTTGCAACTTCAACTTTACTTTTCCACGACCAATGATTCTATCTTTCCTATCATCCCCCAAGAAGACATCACCCCCATCATATTTCTCATACTCACAGAATCACTCTCTATGGGGAGTGAAGTGAAAGGATGCACCTGAGTCAATCAATCATGCCTCATGATATACATGTGTACTTGAAGAAGCCAAGTACACATCCCCACCTTCATCTTAGGTGGTTTTTGCCTCTACATAAGGAGCATCATCATATCCCTTTCCTTTTTCAGGAGGTTTAGATTTACAGTCCCTTTTGTAGTGTCCTTCCTTCCCGCATTTCAAGCACATCACCTTTCTAGGTTTTCCTGGAGATTTAGATCTCCCTCTAGATTTAGATCTCCCACTCGATGACTTATTTTTTCTTTTGTTCTGGGACCGTCCTCATACAGATAAGGCATCACCATTCTATCTCTCCATATTTTTCCCTCTCATCTCCTCTGTCAGCAAGGATGAGACTATTTCATCAAACCGCAAGGCAGTTGCATTGCTACCTATTGCAATGACCATACTATCCCATGAATCTAGTAGAGAACACACCAAACTGATGCACTTATATTCATCTAAAATTTTAATATCAATAGATAATAACTAAATTACCACAGTATTAATGCGTTCAGATTCTCTGTCACCGAGTCTCAATCTTTCATGCTTAGGTTATAAAGCTTTTTTTGTAGGGATAGTTTATTCACCAGAGACTTAGATTGGTACAAAGTCCTTAACTTGTCCCACAAAGCTTTAGCTGTAGATTTCCCCTGATACATTCAACAATACTGAATCTGAGACACACAATCGTATTGTGCTCTTTGCCTTTTGATCCAACTTCTTCCATTCTTCATCAGACACTCCTGTTGTTTTAGTACCTGGATCTACTATGATCCACTCATATTTATCCACCAATAAATCCTCCATATTGAGTTTCCACAACTCATGAGTCTGACCATTAAATTTCTTGATTTCTATCTTTCCACTGCTCACTATCTTCTTTCAACACTAGAATTGATCTCATAGATCTCCTACTGAACAGGGTCTACCATAGGCCTGAGCGAATCCCCTCAGCAACAAAGGCATATCCTTAAAGCCAAACAAATTTGATTCCAAATGTAGGTCTTAACCTATACATAAATTACCTACATACAAATTGTAAGAACAAAAAATAAACAATGTGAGAGCATAACACATAAAACACATATACACAGAGATTTTCCCCTGGATCCGAAAACTGGGACTACCAACTTGATTTTTCATTATGTTCCTTTCAATGCTACAATACATATTTATACATGCTAAAGCATCCAATACCATGGACCGAAAACCATCGCATCCAAAACCATGTGTGAAAACCATGCACAAAACCATAGGTAGGTCTGCCCAACCTAATATAGGGTCCAAAAAAAATTTCCCAGGGTGCTACCGCAGACCTTGTAAAGGGGCGCTACCTGCCCCCCTCAAACCCCTCAGACATGGGGACTGTCGGCCCCCTTGTGACCCCCCCGCTATGCAATCGGCGCAATAAAGGGGGGGGCTCCGCCCCCCCTCGAACCCCCTGATTCACTACGTGTGCTAGTCGTGGAAAGAATATAACACAGCCCAACACCTTTGACAATTCACAATTAACCTTAGTTCTACAAAGTCACATTGACACCTAATCCAACATTTGTTACATTTGACAATTCGTAATTAACCTTCATATAACAAAGGTTATAAACTTCAATGTGTCTCAACAAGCTCTCATCAACTACAATTTCTACTTCCAAGGGGATGAGGTTGTAATTATAAATACCTACAAATACATGGGGGATCAGTCATTTGGGGCTTGATTCACTTTGAGGCATGTATGGTTCACTTGCTTAATTCAAAAGAGTGATTTCAACTCCACTTCCTAGAGATATCTTGGTTGAGATACACCTCTTGGAAACAATCATCAAACACATTGTCCTATATGGCTCCAATACCTAGGGAGCTAGCTTTATTTGGGTTAACTGGGCTAAAATATAGAGAATCCCCACCCTTACATTATAATGTATCATCCATAGCCCTATTCCATTATCCAACCAGAGTTCAATGACCATCCTTTCAGCCTCAAGGCCATCTTTGGACTTATCTTCATTCTTTACATAGTATGGACCTTGTCAGAATTAATGCCAGGAAGGGATCAATAACTATTATCTCTCAAATCCACCTCATCAAGATGTCAACTTGAGGTTACATAGAGGCAATTTTCCCTATCACCTTTCACTTTATATTATTTTTTAAATAAATAAATAAAAGAAAAGGGGGCATCCCCATTTGCAATTCATATTTATAATGACAATTTCATATTGTGTATATTCAATAAATCTCATGAAGGAATAGTCTATGACCATGATCTATAGTGCATTAGACGGGTTAGGGAGCCATTCCTAAAAAACTGGGGCTAGAAAAGAACAAAAGCCTTCTCATACAGATCTTCCTGATATTGGCCCACAATTTACACCATCATGTATTGTGCAGCTATCAACATTACTAGATCTGAATGCAATAGTAGTACTAGCATCAGTGCTATTTCAAATACCTTTCATAGATTCACACCAAGTGTGTGCACAAATTCTTCTGTATGAGTCTCTTATGTGAGTTATCTCTATTGTGTTTATTATATTGCAGAACCCACTTTTGTTCTTAATCGGGATCTACATTCTAACTATCCATGCATGATTTCTTTTGGCATTCAAGGGTCATTACTAGATGAGGTGCTAATGATAACAAATTTTTCTGATATAGCGGGAGGTGTGTGAGTCCTACCCCATCACTTAGGGTCTTGAATCTAGGAATACCTATTATCATCACATATCTCAAACCATAGGTCTTTATCTCTTCATCTTAAAAATATTTTATTGGAGAGCATTTTAGCTTCTTTGAAGCATTGAGCCATTATTGTGTCTCTCCTTGAATGGGCTTTATGGAATCACATCAATCCTAATGATTGATCTATATATCTTAAGTGATTTCCTTCCACCCAAAATCCTCCCATTGATGAAAGTTTATAAAGAACAGGGGGCATTAACTATGGTGATAGTGGGTGATTGTCCTAATGTTATCATTTGGTATAGCATTTTGTCCTATAGGGCTTCCCTTCTTAGGTCCTACTAGATTTTTGGTAACAAGATCCATGTATAATGCCTCAAAATCCATAACATTAAATTGGGATTTGTGTTGTTGCATTGGGATCCATATACCTATATTTGGCCATATATATCGACATTGGGATCCATACGGTTTTTCTTAGGTTTCATGTACTTCATTGATATACAAGTCAAAACACTAAATTTGTAACAACATTAGGCAATGACAAGGATACCACATCATCATAATGGACCACTCAAAGATGGCCCCTAGCCTAATTGGACATCTTATTCTCACACATACATGATTATTCCCTCCTTTGAACACACATGGGAGTTCGCAAGGACTCCTAGGAAATGGTTACACAAGGTATTATGTTGTTACAACAATTACAAATGACATGGTAATCAAACCCCTTCTTTTATCTAGGTGCGCTACTTGAAGACCCACACATTGAGGTTGTTACCCCTTGTTTTGTCCACTTCCTATATTTTGACAGTTGGTTGTAGGACACCCTAGTTTTTGGGCCCTTATCAACCTTTTCTTCCTGTATTTGAGGGCTTTTGAACATTTTACTAGAGAGGGCACTTATTCTGGCCCCATTAGCGCACATTTGTGGCACCTTTTGAGGAAATTTGACCATTTTGAGGATGTTTTGTCCCCACTTGTTGTATTTTTCTCATAGTTTAGAAATGAGTTAATGGTTCTTTCTCATGGTTTTCAACTAGCACATTATATATACATCTTGTATGGAGAAGGCCTCTTATCTATATGAAGATGCCTCACTCATTTTAGTTTGTTGAAGATTAATGAAAAAACTTTCCTAAAAGATTTCTTATGCATTATATTTTTTTAAGTGATTGTTTAGATATTTTTCAACGGTTAAACTATAATAATTTTTTAGGTTTCCTGGATGAAAAAACTATACAAGGCCAAAGGATGGCATCTTGCTCCACTTGGAAGGGAAAATCAAGGTATAGTCTTTCTATCTTTACCCTTTGACCATTGAAGGGTTGTTCCATTGTGTTGGGCTACGACGTCTTAGGGATCTTCCCTCTTCCCTTGGTCAACCTTTGAGATCACCGTGTTAGTACTCAGAGAGGATTCCTAGAGACATAATCCCCCCATCCATTCTTGAGAAAACCCAATAGCCCTAGTCAACACTTGAGAGGAAGACATTCTTGGTACCCTTTGGCACATTTTATGAGAGAGGGCACTTCTTCTAGCCCTTTAGCACACATGTGTGGCTCCTTTTGAGGAAATTTTACCATTTTGAGGATTTTGAGGATATTTTGAGTCCACTTGTCATATTTTGCTCATAGTTTAGAAATGATCTAATGCTTTTTGCTCATTGTTTTCAACTAGCAGTAGTTGAAACCTTAAGTCGTGCCCATTGTTGTCACTATTTGTTCTGCTTGACCCTTCTCTTCCCCTCCCTCTTCTATTATCATAGTTTCTGTTAGAATATTATATATATTACGGAGCAATGGAACACATAAAATATTGCAGAAATATAAACACATAAAACGCACAAAACAAGAGAGACATAGATATACGTGGTTCACCCAGTTTGGGCTACATCCACCTCGAATAGCTAGTCCTTCCTTTCTATTATCCAACAAAATGAAGAGACACAACCTACAACAAATCCACTGTAATATCCTCTGTCTTCTCTCACAGTCTCACCTCTTTGTTTCTCCCTCACACACAGAATACACATCTATCTCACAGCCTCAAATACAATGCCCTCACATAAATAGAGGAGTTGCCTTCTAGGGAAAAAAACCCTAAACTAAACATAAGTTCTACCGTCAGATCATCCGCCTAATGAATGGCCTAGATTGACTAGAAATTACTATACTTTTACAAGGTAATTTTACAGCTGTTTTTAGCTTCGGGGGCGCTGCCCCCAAAACCCCCCGCTAGGGGGGGGGGCTCCCAAAGGTCGCAGCCGCCCCCCCCTGGACCCCCCCTGCAGCGAATATTTTACGGGCGATGTTGCCGCCCCCATTTTGAACTAGGGTCCAATGTGGTGGTACTTTTGAATATAGAAGATAATCAGGCTCCACACCCAATAGTTTCCTAGGGCACTTCATCCCTCGGGCTATATCAAAACTTGCATCATGATGGCCTTATTTACAAAGGAAAATCATTGTATACTTGGATAGGTAAAAAAAAATTGATCCTTATTGTATTTGTGCATACATTGGCACCCAAACCCATATGTACCCATGCAACATTAGCTAAAATGTATCATTCATGATGTAAGTGCATGAAGTTTTGCAAAGTAGCGAAAATAATATTATCATTGGAAATTATTATTTTATCTACTAAGAAACAAAGAATGTAATTTATAATTTCAAAAGTATCCCTTTTTTAAAGGGTTTTTTCGTTAATCACTTGATGAAGTCATTGATTAGGGGAGTTTTTCTTCATTGCACAAGTAGCATGTTGTTTAAAGTTGTAAGATTTGAACTTTTTTCAGCCTCAAAAAAGTAGTTGCATGTAATCTTGGTGGTTAACATGTTTTTAAATATTTACCTTTCAGTAGTTTTTGATGCCATTTCCCAGAGGCCCTTCCCACTTTGCAAATAGCATGTCACTTGCCCCCCCCCCATAATATTTACAAATTTTTTGACTTTGTGGAAGAATAAATCCTTAATTTTTTATTATTCAGACTAGGGTGGTTGATGTTAAGAAATTTTCCTTTCTGTCACTTACTGAACCCATGGTTCACTTTCCATTTCAACTATTCAATGGGCTTGTAGCCTACCTCATAAAACATGTATACTTTTGTTGAATTTAGACAAGTAACCATCATTTCAGGTTGGATTAGACATTGGGGACAATGTCAGTTTGGTACATTTGTATTTTAACAATTTTGGCAGGAAGAAAGGAAACTACCCTAATTTTGTATTTACAATAGGGATTTTGATAACAATTGTTATAATAGGAAATGGAACTCATTGATATTTGGTGTCACATGGAAATGAAGTGAATGCTTTCAGTAATGTACAATGGCTAGTATTTTTTATTCTCTGTTCTTGAGTAGCATTTAAACAAATGGATGGTGAACTCTAATTTTAGCAACGGGAAAGGTAATTTCTCCAAATCTGTGAAACTTAAAGTAACGAAACTTCACATTTTGCAATTTTCATTAAGAAAATTGATTTTGTTTTTCCATTCCATTTTTTCCTTATTAATAGAAATGTATTTGCAACAACAAAAAATTCAGTTAAGATATCTTACATTCACATATTCTTGTTTAATATAGAAATTTCATTTTAAAAGCTCTATTTTTCTTATCATTTGTTAATGTTGCTTGTTTGAAGTCTTTGGTTGATGTAACAAAACTAGCTTTTTGATCTTTTACTTGCGTGCACTATTGTAATTGATAGAAAAAGGTATTGGAAAAATAGTTTCCAACAAGGTTTGAAATCCATTTAGCTCTCCTCAGGTTGAGACTCTGGTTCCATGGTACCTAAGAAGATATTAAGCATAAATATATAGTTCTTGTCTTTGTGGAAACCTATGGCAATGCATCAATCATATTTGAGTTAGCACAAGAAATATCAGAATGCATGTAACTTTTCGGTTCATGGCCAAAAAGGGTAACTTCCATGGTAAGGAGTTTGAAAAGAATGGATTAGTGGACATTTTTGCCTCTTTCGATTCAACTGGTATGCCCTCAAGAAAAAAGGGCTCAAGGTCTGCAACTTTATCCATACACGACAGATCTGGAAAGAATGGTGAGAATGCTCAGAATATTGATTTCTGAGACAATTAGAACAATGTTTATAGGAACAAATCACATAGATCTAGAGGTTCGAGATATGGTAAACAAGGTAGAGCACCTACAGAACCCAACATTGCTAGGGAAGGACTTCCTTGTCTGGAAAACAACAGGGTACAAAACTAACTTATTCCAAGCTAAAAATAAAGTACATCCAAAGAAAATGGAGGGCAAAGAAGTGTTGGAGATGGCGATGGAACTACCTTTCCCTACTCAAGCCACCACTACTCAATACTCTGAGATGAAATAAATCATGGAGAATGGGATGCATGTCAATTCCCAACAACTAGAAGGGAATGGGAATGACAAGAGTAAGTTTTCACATGCATCAACTCTATTACACAAGCTTCAGAATGGATCCAGAAACATAATATTGTATTATCGAAATTCATTGCAGCTATTTTATAGGCAAGATATTTTATTGTCCATAGGTTTCAGCATACATGGCCCATAGTTTTCACATGTCTATTGCATTTGGGGAGGTTATTCTTGCTACTTTTCATAATGTGGTTGGGCTGTTGTCTCAGAGGTAAGGACACATTTATTCATTTGGGCACATCATCCTTCTTTGTGGTTATTTGGTGCAGCTTTCTTAGCTTCATCGCAATGATAGACATTTTCACTATTTTTCTGAACCTGCTAAGTTCTAATACCCTAAAATAGCCACATTTATAGTGTAATTCCTTGAGCCATGTAGTGGCCAATTTTGTATTTTTAAGATTTAGTGCTAGTTTAATCAATATTTTAAAATTTATACTCTTCAATCTGGATTATGTATATACTGGTATGATTTATGTATTATGTTTTGATTATTTGGAATTTCATAATCTCTCATTGTCTTTACATAATTTTGTGTTTATTGTTGAGTGGCTTTGATTGTTTAAGTGATATATTGTGTACCAAACTAATATGCCTTTTGTTAATTGGGTCTAGTTTAGGTGGTTGAGAGGAATATTATTATCCTCTTGACCCAAGTTGAAATCCATTTATTGACATATTTATCTCTTAACAAATATTTCATTATAACAATTATAAGATTTTTTATTGACCTTTAATTGTATATGAAGAATCTAGGGTTTAGCCTGGTTAGCATCCTCAGATTGAGGGAAATTTTTTTGGGGGGTTTCCCTTGGATATGTCACCTACAAGAAAAGAAAAAAGGGTAAGAAAATCCTTTTGGCTTTTATGCAGTATATGGAAAATTTTAAAGTATTATGCTTTTCATAGTATTCCCAGTGTGCAATTTTTATATGTGAAACTTCAGAATTCTTAAATCATGTTAATTGCATCATTGAATCATTTACATTTTGTTGATTGTAGACTAGTAAAAAAATTCATGTCAAGCAATGGAGCAATGTAACTACATATTTTCTACTTGTGCATACATAATGTCAGATAATCAACACTAGATTATATTTAACATGATGGTCATGATATTTTAAAGATTAGTCATTCATCCTCACTATGATCATCATGTTGCTTGGGCATCATATGGCATGATGCGATGTGGTTCTGCATCGATTTTGTTGTTTAGGTCCATGAGGTCCCCTAGATGTAAATTTGTACATTATATGTGTACACATATAATCTAACATGTATGTGTGCATACATACTATAAATAAAAAAGACATTTTTATAAATTCATCTTAGATCTTAAAGATACTAAAAATTAAAGTGCATTCTCTTGGTGCTATGCGGGGTGAGCCCCGTGAGCCTATACAACATGATCCTTATGGATCTATAGGTCTATACATCTTGCTTGTGTAACACCCATGGAAACATTAGGCAGAAATATTAGCCCATCATTACACAACTTTAAATATATATAGGCTTACAATGACTATTATATTGTGTCAATTAAATGTTATATTTATATGGACATACAATCAGCCTAATTGTTTGCCTATATTATGTATTGCAGTTTTTGACTGATTCAAATATTAACTTAATAATTTATAGAAATTAAGTACTATATTTTAAAAGGATTGAAAGCTTGATATTTTTTTGTTTACTAGTTTTTTCGTGACTTGTGGGACTAGCATTTTGCTAAGAAACCATTACCATGGGCATCTAAGTCATCAAATTCATGGATGGATCTTACCCATCTTGGGCCACATCAACTCGTAAAGTGGTTGGATTTTGTGTACCCATGGGGTTTCAAACCAATGACCTACAGTACCATATTTAGGTTTAATCTTAATAATATTGACCCAAACAATACCAAATTGTCTTGCATGAAGACAAGGATGCAGGGAGTGTGTTATAGTCAAAAGGATTCAATGAAAGTTGTGAACGACTTCAATGAATATGTCGTTTCACATGTATTTATTTTATTTTAAATTTCTTTGTGCATGCACACAATGAATAAGAATGCTCCACTGTATAACAGTTTTATGGCTTCCTTGGCACAAGAAGGCGCTTTGTAATAGTGGCCAGCTAATATTTCTAGCAAGTAGATTCAACAACATTGCATTTAATTCAATAAGCACTATTAATTTGTTATTAAGACACCACATACATGATTATGTTGCTAACTTGCTGCTTTTATTAACAGAGTTTAACGTGCCTTTGAGCATAGACTCGTCTCATAACAAATTCCTCATCTTTTCAAAACATAAACAAAGTTATCCTTTCCAATAATGGAGGGGAGTTTATCCTTACCAATATATGCATTTTCCATGGAAAACATATTTTTTTTAAGTTCTACGTGATCTTTATAATTTTTCTACACATTTTATTTTAGTATTATATGTTTTTATGGTAAAATATAGGTTGTTATTTGTTGGACTCAAACCCCAGTCAAGTAATTCAAATGACAATGTTTTTAAGATTGTGTACTTGAGCTGATCTTAGAGCCCTGCAGTATTTAAGGTGTCATGATGTGCAAGTTATTTGTGGCTTGTAATGCCATAATTTCCCTTGAATGAACCAAGCTTGTAATACCACAATATCCCTTGAATGAATCAATGCATGTAGAGATGGTTTACCTCACATGACTATTTTAATATATGGATATTCTATTTTTCACTTGAATGAACCAATTTATGTAGAGATAGATTACCTCACATGCTTATTTTAATATATGGATTTTCTATTTTTTTTATGGAATTCTAAAAAATGGTTGACAAATTATAACATTGTTTTGGAGGCTTCGTGTTGTCATCAGAAATGGTTTGGATTAGTTATGGAGTATAATGTATTGGAAAATAAAATTACCTATAATGAGTTTAGTCTCTGTGTTATAAATCCATTACAAAATCATCTTTGATACAAAGGGAATATAAATAATAATTTTTAAAAATGAGACTTAAAGTTGGAGACAAGAATAAAATTTACTTGAAGTTGGAAATCATTTCTCTGGAAGTGTTCTTGTAGAATTAGAGAAGACATTGAGCTTGACTTCTATGGATTTCTCCTACAATAATCTGGCTAGTGTTGTATCAAATGAATTTCTTCAACACAACTTCCTTTGTGGAAACCCTGGATTGTGTGGGTTGTATCTCAGCCCTTGCACCTTCCAGTCCAATCCGTCACACACTCATGTCTAGGGTTCTTCCTATTCTTTGACTGAAAAATTGGTTCTTTTCATGGTTTTTCTATTATGCTCACTAGTATTTTCCTCTGCTACCATCATCAAAGCCATGGATTTGAGGAAGAGCAATGCTTCAAGATCCTGGAAGCTAACGACATTCTAGAGGCTAGATTTCACCTGTGAAGATGTCCTAGAATGTTTTAAAGAGGAGAATATTATAGGGAATGGAGGAGTGTGCAATGGATCTATCACTACAAATCAGATATGGTGATCATATTGCTTGGTTGCTTTTACCCATAAATTATCTTTGGTAAAGTTGTAGAGAAGTTGGACTAGGACATGACTCACTGCTTAACGACTCCAATTGTTTGGTATATTCTACAACAATTTACGTCTTGTAGGTGCATTTATTCTTTTGGGTATAGGAAGAAGTTGTGTGCAAAATAAAATCTTCTTGAGAAGCCCTTTACTGATTGACTTGTGCATTCTATCAATGGTACAGAGAATTGCATGTTTAGAGGATTAGAGAAGAGGCTTGGGATTATAGAACAATTATGGGATTACTGTTGTGCATGGCCCAACTTGGTCCAAGTTTTGGGTAAAATACCGTGTGGATATGATGAAGATATATTCATCGCACGAACTTTTAAGTCTTTGGGGATGGGATAAATCCCTTATTTTGTAATGCGTGTCGAGTATTAGTCTTTCTTTTGTGGATCCATGGTATGTGGACCATGGTTTTTGTAAAGATGAAATGTATTTAAGGAGATGTAATACTTTGTAATCATAGAATGTAATATCATAAGTAAATTAAACCTTTGTATTCACATACGTAGTCTGTAGTTTTGGGGATGGCTCCACAGCTGAGTGCGCGGAGGCCTAGAAGAGTCTGCAACTGAGTGCATAGACCACCTACAGCTAGGTGCGCAGGTCAAATATGTATATGTACTAAAGACTTATATTAATAAAGAAGAAGTTTTGGTGAATAATTGTAATCTTTTTGTGTTCAGTCTTTGTTTTGTTACTATCGTTACATATGTTTTCACTAAGTTATGCAAAAAACTATAAGAGATATTGTTATTTGTTAGAGCTTATGGGTTTAGTGTAATTCTATTAAATTAATCATATGTGCGAAGTTCTTATGCATGTGAAGTTATACGATCAATATAAAGTAGAAGTAAACACATGACTCCAATGCACGGATATCCCCTCAGTTGCAGAAGCCTGGTTCTACAGCCTCCCATAACTGCTTCGTGTGAGACTGTGATTTGCTTGTAGGTCGTTACCAGAAGGGCCAGAAATTGAGGGTTTCGTTGGTGCGCAACACACTCTGAACTTGGGTCAAGCCCCCTCAGACCAACAAATGGTTCTGTTGTCAAGACCAGGATTTGCTTAAAGGGACATGATTTGGCGTCCGTCAAAGAAATAACTCCGAGAGTGGGTCAAACAGAAAGAAAGAGAATTTGTAGAGAAAGAGAATGGAAACCTGCATTTATCAACTGAAGCATGCTTGCAGAGATATATCTTTAAAGATCAATATGAGATTTTCTTTGGTTCATTCCATATTGAATTGCTTGAGTGTATATCTAAGTTAGTTGAGCATAATACCTATTTCAAAGGAAATGAACCTGAGGAGTGGAACCCTGATTTCATACAGCGACTCAAGAGAATCGATAAAATTATCTCAAGGGTTGTTGATTTCTAGAAAGATATCATTTTGGGAGGATTTATCACTAAGTTCGCAATCATTGCGATTGTGTCTTATAATGAAGCTGAATGAAGATTATTCAAAGGACTACGAGGTAAGTTCTTAAAATATCTAAAGATCTAGATTAAGATGGTATTGTGTGAAAAGGGGATTCTATTGATGCAGTCAGATTAATGTTTGGGAAAAGAAGAAATAATCCAGAGCCAGGAGCTATGCGAAGTGGAAAATGATATAGAATAGATCCAAAGAATTTTATTGAGACTGACTATAGCCCTCTGTTATGATCTGAGAGTGAAGAAGAAAGAATTAACCCTACAACCTCTTGATATTCCCCCACCCATCCTGAAGGTGCATCGAAGTCAGGAGCTGAGAAGAATCAGGGCGTATTTGGGATTCACCATCCATCCACCCCCCTCACACCCCATCCCCCTCCCCAAACATTTTGTACACCTCCACCTCCACCTCCCCCTCCACCTAGCCCCCCAAGAAGAAGAATGGCTGATGACATTAAGCTACCTATCTTTAGAGGACTAGGAATAGAGGACCTTGACTAGCTTTGGTTCGTAGATGATGTAGTATGGATAACAAGACAGATTAATAATGATGATGTAAAGAAGGAACAACTCGTCACGTCACCAAGGGAGAGGGTGCTAACATGGTATATGAAATACCTCATGAGTAATCCGAATTCTACATTTGATGAAATTAAGAAAGCCTTGGTAATGGAGTTCAATAAGCCAAAATAATAATCACAATGCATCATAGATTTGAAATAAATCAAACAGGCACCGACTGAATCTGTGTGGGAGTTGGATCAATGATTCAAGGTTGTAATCCCTCCATAGCCTTATGAATCGATGGGTAAGTCAAAGCTGCAATGGTCTACTATTCAGTTGAAGATGGAAAATCAACAGAAAATTTTACCCCTAGGAAGGTTTTCTAATGTCATAGTGGACATTGACGGAGTGCACACTACCACTGACTTCGAAGTGATTGAGATAGTACATGATAGTACTCCTCACCATTCGTTGCTTGGATTGATTGTGCATTTGCTAACATGGCTATAATTAATCTAAAGAAAAGCAAAATGACATTCGAAGCAATAGTATGAGGTTTATTGTTCCATTCATCAAAAGGGGCGAGGTATACAAAGCTTATCAAAGAGGAATATAGCATAGATGACATTGATAATATCTATCAAATCACAACAAAGGAAGAAGAATGTATCAATCCCACTGTAGATGAAAGTCTAACTTGAGAGAAAGATAGTTCCTGTACCTCAGATTCAGAAGAGGAATTGGAGAATTGACAGAACCTATTTCATGAAGTTTCTATAAGGCAATGTGCAAGGATCAGTAAAGTAGTGTGTTTCATGACAGATGAGGTATGTGATTTACCTTTATATGATGGTTTGGGTGATGTAAATACTTTCTTTAGAGATTATGAAAGACATGTACCAAAATGTCTGAGACTGTTAGCTCTGGATCAAGCATTGAGGGATACACTTGCTAGATGGTGGGGTACTCATAAGAAGCATATAGGAGGTTGGCAGAAATGTAGGAGGTGGTTGTAAAGATTTGGACAAGTAGAAACAAAGCTCGCAGGCAAGTATGATGGCAAAAATGATCCTAGAGACCACATATAGCTCTATATGGTAGCTTGGGTGGAAATTTTGCGAGAAGAATGGGTGCATGACTTCATCCATACCTTGGAGACAATCCCTGAGAATTGGTATTTAAAAACTGAACTTCGACATGGCACTACTAGCTAGGTGGAGATGGTGGATGGATTTGTGATAACATTCAGATTTGAAGATGACTATCTACATATAGATACAACTCTAAATATAGTTAAGAAAAATATTTTTGAAAACAAAGTTCCAGTTATCTGGAAACCTGATTGGGCTACGCGGATACGGAATGTGATATAATGTTGCAATCTCATTGGAGAAGAGGATGGAGATCCTCGTAGCATTGATATCAAAGAGTCAGAGGGACATCATGAAGTAAATGGACTTGAGATAGAGATGCCTGATATAACGAAGCCATTGAAGATGAGGAAGGTGAATATAGGGTTAGAAGCTAAACTGAGGTATGCAACCATAGTAGACTACTCGGACGAAGACACTGTCAGCAAGATAACAATTTTGTTGCATGAATACTAGGAGTTGTTTCCCAGTAAATTTTTAGACATGAAAGGCATCATAGGGGATTTGGGAGTTATGAGGATTCTTATGAAGCCTGATGCAAATCTTGTTAAGTAGAGGCCTTATAGAATGAATCCAAAGTATAAGTAAAAGGTAAAATAAGAATTGGACAAGATGTTAACAACAAGGATAATTGAACCTGTCGAAGAGTTTGAATGGGTAAGTCCCATGGTAGTTCAGGAGAAGAAGGAGAAAGGGTAAATTAGAATCTGTGTGGAATTGAGGAATTTGAATGATTCATGCTTGCATGACCCTTTCCCTACACCATTTACAGACGAAGTGTTGGATAATGTAGGAGGAAAAGAGACTTACTCTTTTATAAACGACCTCTCAAGGTATCATCAGATTAGAATTTTACTAGAAGACAGACATAAGACAACGTTTTACACAGGATGGGACTCCTATCAGTATACAATGATGCCTTTTGTATTGAATAATGCACCTGCTATCTTTTCTATGGTTTTAATTGAAACTTTCAAGGAGTGCATACACAAATTTCTGGAAGTTTACTTCGACTATTAGATAGTATTTGGGCTATTAAAGAAGCATGTGGCGAGCTTAAGATTGATCGTGGATATCATTGATCCTGAAGAAGTGCGCATTTTGTGTGCCATTTGGAATATTGTTGGGACATGTGGTTTGTAAACAAGGATTGATAGTGTATTCGGTGAAGATTCAATAATTGTGAACCTGCTAGCATTGAAAACAGTAAGACAATTGCATACTACGCTAGGATACACTAGTTACTATAGGAAGTTTATTACAGGGTGTGCACAGATAAATGCACTGATGGAGACACTATTGAAGAAGGATGTGGCCTTCCAGTGGGATGAAGAACACCAAAAGAGCTTGGATGTGCTAAAAGAAAAGATTGTAACTATGCCGACTCTAGTCTTCCCGGGATGGAAAAAATAATTTCATGTGCATGTTGATGCATCTTGTATAGGTTTGGGAGTAGTACTAGTGCAACTAGTGTTGGGTTGTGTTACATTATTTCCACAACAAGACCACATAATGAATTGGTGGGTTAGAGAGGCGGCGGAGCTGCCCCGAGGGGGTCATGGGTAGGTTTGAGGTTGGTTGGTAGCCCCCCTCTATAGGGTCTAGGGCAGCGCCCTGGGAAATTTTTTTTTGGGCCCTATATTAGGTTGGGTGGACCTACCTATGGTTTTCAGTCCATGGTTTTGGACGTGATGGTTTTTGGTCTACGGTATTGGATGCTTTGGCATGTATAAATATGTATTGTAACACTGAAAGGACAATAATGGAAAATCAAGCTAGTAGCCCTAGTTTTGGGATCTAGCGAAAATCTATGTGCATATGTGTTTTACATGTTATGCTCTTGCATTGTTTATTTTCTATTTTTTAGAATTTGTATGAAGGTAATTTCTGTACGGGGTTCAAACCTACATTTGGTATCAGAGTGGATTTTGGCTTCAAGGGGACGTCTTTGTTGTTGAGAGGTTTTTCTCAGCCTGTGGTAGACACTGTTCAGTGGGAGATCTACGAGATCGATTTTGGTGGTGAAAGAAGATGGTGAGTAGTGGAAAGATAGAGATCTATAAATTTAATGGTCAGAGTTTTGAGTTATGGAAACTCAAGATGGAGGATCTATTGGTGGATAAAGATTAGTGGATCACAGTATATCCAGGTACTAAACCAACGAGAGTGTTCGATGAAGAATGGAATAATTTGGATTGGAAGGCAAAGAGCACAATGCACTTGTGTGTCTCAGATTTGGTATTGCTGAATGTTTCAAGGGAGGCTACAGCTAAAGCTTTATGGGACAAGTTAGGGACTTTGTACCAATCTAAGTCTCTGGTGAATAGACTATTCCTATGAAAAAAACTGTATAACCTGAGGATGAAAGATGGAGACTCGGTGACAAAGCATATGAATGCATTTAACACTATGGTAAGTTAGTTACCGTCTATTGATATCAAAATTTCAGATGAAGATAAGTGCATTATTTTGTTGTGTTCTCTACCAGATTTATGGGATAGTCTGGTTATTGCAATAGGTAGTAATGCAACAGCCTTGCAGTTTGATGAAATAGTCTCATCCTTGCTGATGGAGGAGATGAGACGGAAAAATATGGAGATCCAGAGTGGTGATGCCTTGTCTGTACGAGGACGGTCCCAGAACAGAAACAAAAATAAGTCTTCAAGTGGGAGATCTAAATCTCCAGGAAAACCTGTAAAGGTGGTGTGCTGGAAATCTGGAAAGGAAGGGCACTACAAAAGGGACTGTAAATCTAAAGCTCTTGACAAAGGAAAGGGATCTGATGATGCTTCTTCTGCAGAGGCGAAAACCACCTCAGATGAAGGTGGGTATGTGTACTTGGCTTCTTCAAGTACACATGTAGATCATGAAGCATGGTTAATTGACTCAGGTGCATCATTTCACTTCACTCCCCATAGAGAGTGGCTCTGCAAGTATGAGAAATACGATGGTGCTGATGTCTTCTTAGGGGATGATAGGAAGGATAAAATTGTTGGTCGCAGAAAAGTAAAGTTGAAGTTGTAAGGTGGAAGGGTTAGAACACTTCCAGTTGTTTTTCATATTCTTGCATTAGCTAGAAGTCTAATTTCTGTAAGCAAGCTGGATGATGCAGGTTTAAAAGAAATGTTAGATAAGGATACTTGCAAGATGGTTTGAGGAGCACTGGTATTGATGTGGGGAGTTTAGATTGAAACTCTGTACAAGCTGCAAGGTAGCATTTTTGTTGATGGGTGCAACAATTCTGTGGTTCCTGAAAGTGGAGCAGAAAATCTAGTGGTATTTGGAGAGAAGACCATGTTGTGGCATCAAAGGCTTGGACATATTAGAGAGAAGGGCCTTCGAATACTTCATGGTAAAGGTGTGGTAGAAGGTATGAGTAATAGCTCTCTGGATTTTGATTTCTATGAAAATTGTGTATATAGGAAGTAGAATCGGGTGAGTTTCCCCTCTGGTAGTAAGAGGACGAAACATATATTAGAGCTTGTGCACAGTGATGTGTTTGGACCTGTGAAGGTTCTATCACTGGGTAAGTTTGTCTACTATGTATCATTTATAGATGACTTCTCAAGGAATACATGGATATATTTCCTTAAGAAGAAATTTGAAGTCTTTGACAAGTTTAAAGAATTTAAGGCTCTGGTGGAAAACCAGACAGAGAAGAAAATAAAGGTGCTGAGGACAGATAACAGTGGAGAGTTTTGCAGTAAGGAATTTGAAGAATTATGTAAGAAGTGTGGTATAGCACGGCAGAAGACTACTCCATATACACCTTCGCAAAATGGAGTTGCAGAAAGAATGAATAAGACGTTGATGGAAAGAGCAAGAAGCATGCTCAGTGGTGCCGGGTTAGGACAGGAATTCTGGGCAGAGGCAATGGATACTGCATGTTACTTGTTCAACAGGTCACCTTCATCAGCGTTGGAGGATAAGACTCCACAAGAGGTATGGACTGGTAAGAAACCCTCTCTTTCACATCTGAGGGTATTTGGATGTGATGCATATGTACATGTTCCAAAGGAGAACCGAACCAAGTTGCATAGTAAATCTGAAAAGTGCATCTTTATTGGGTATAAGGATGGTTTAAAGGGTTATAAACTTTGGAACCCTGTCACACAGAAGGTTGTGTACAGTCGCGATGTGGTGTTCAGAGAGGTGAAAGATGTTATTAAACATGAAGTCCAACCAAAGGAGCCTGTGAAGATAGAGTTTGAACTAAAGGAGGAAGAATCAGACTCTACAACAAAGGAGGAATTAGAATATGAAGAGGCACAAACTCCAGCTGTGAGAAGATCAGTTCGAGAAAGAAGGCAACCTGAAAGGTATAGTCCCTCTGCTTTTTGTTCAAATTTTGCTTTATTTATTACTGACGATGATCCCATAACTGTGAAGGAAGCAGTAGATTCAGAGGATGGAAAACCCTGGAAAGAGGCCATGTTTGATGAAATAGAATCTTTGCACAAAAATGAGGCTTGGGATTTGGTGGAGTTACTGGCTGGAAGTAAACCCATTGGCAGCAAATGGGTGTTACAAAAGAAGACAAATGCAAAAGGATAAATGGAGAAATACAAAGCTCGGTTGGTAGCAAAAGGTTATTCCCAAGTGTCGGGAATTGATTTTGGTGATATTTTTTTTGCTGTTGCTAAGGTAACTTCTATTAGATTACTTTTATCTATTGTTGCTGCTTTTGATTTTGAGGTAGAACAGATGGATGTGAAGACAACATTTCTTCACGGGGATCTGGAAGAGAAAATCTACATGAAGTAACCTGAAGGCTTTGCAGCGAAGGGTAAGAAAGAACTGGTATGCAAGTTAAAAAAGTCTTTGTATGGGTTAAAACAGTCACCACAGATGTGGTATCAAAAATTTGATACATTTATACGGGGACTTGGCTTCACCAGAAGCAAAGCAGATCACTGTGTGTATTTTAAATTAATTGGTGACCGTGTTATTTATGTGATCTTGTATGTGGATGATATGTTGTTGGTTTGTTGGCCGGATAAATCGATCTTGTGGACAAGGCCAATCTCCCTAGTATCAACAGATATCTAGCAACAAGCAGGACAAGAAAATATACCTTTCTCTAAACATATTTCGATTCATTAATAAAAACTAAAGAGGTGTTTAGACCCTACCTTAAGTCCAACACTAGTTTGTGGCAGCCATGCTCCAACCGTCCGAAAGAGTTTCCTTTTGAGAACCTGCAATCACAAACAAGCACACATCAAATAACACCTGCATAGCTAATATAATAAATCATGTTCATCATGGTGATCAAGGAATCCATAAAATAAACCATAAAACACAGCTTATTGAGAAACATAAACTTGATTGTATTAACTTTGAAATAGAAGAACTTTACAACCTTTGGTGCCTTGATGTTGTACAAGATCTTCCCAGGGTTCGAAACAGGAATCTCCTCTACTTTGACAAGCCTCACTCTCTTCCAAATGAGATCAAAAAGGTATGTAATCTCTCCTCACAAAAGCTCAATTATGAAGACTAAGTTCCAGTAGCATTTCACCTCAAAAATATTCAGCTTTCAATTTCCTCAATAACCAGCCCAATGCTTCATTTTATAGTGCAAAGGAAGGAGGTTACAGGTCCACCTATGAAGGGATAGAGTCCTCCTTCAAAGGGATAAGCTCCTCACATCAAGGGGTTAGCTCCTTAAGGTATGGGATGCATGAACCTTAAAGGAGCGAACTTGCCACCTCAAGATTCCTTCCAGAAGCTTCCAGAAATGACTCAAAGTGAGTTTTTAAGAATATATTTGCGCCTTTTTAACTTTTACAGGGGTTTGCACCCATAACACAGAGACAGAGCGGTCAGGTGCGTAGGGGACATGACCATTAGGTGCGGGACCGCAGGTAATGCTAAGAGAAAGTGCGGAACCAAAGTTTTAGGTACTTTTAAGGGCTTTCTCTTATTTTCAAGGTTTGATATGAAGAACTGAGGCTTAAGACTTGCAAAGGAGGAAAGTATGAGTGGTGATAGACTCACACAGATTGCAGAATGTCAGGGTGACAATTTTTGTGCAACAGATTGCTCCCTAAAGTGCGAAGTTTGTAATAGTTGAGGATAGCATTTGTCATCTAAGAAGAGTGAAGTACTTTATCATTTCAAGGATCATCCTGTGGACACCCCGGTCGGAACTTGTAAAAACATTCAATGCAAAATATATATATGTGAACATATCATCGCTGAGGTAGGCATTCCCATGCTCAGATCAAAACTGATTAGAAAACTATCTAAACTGCTTTGATACAGGAATGATTTTGTAATACATCATGAGTATAGACATATGTAGACACAGTATGGGTGCAACCATCTATTTATGAATAGTCCACTGTATAATGAATAACAAAATTCCTTGCAGCTTGGATGGTAGAAACTAGATTCAAGGTCTTGATTTCTGCTTCCTGAACTAGTACGATTCTATCCATGTGAATGAATGTGTCGAAGTCGAACATGGTAGAAACCACTTGATTACTAGTCAATGATGTGAACTGTTAACAAGTGTGAGAAAAACCACCAATAATGTCAATGGTTGTCAAAGTACTCAATAAAATCCATGAAATGTGAATAAATAAGTTGATGTTGAACATGTCACAGAATCCTTTGATCGAAGGTCAATGATGCAACCTGTCGTCGAAGGCGAGAAACCTGCCATTAGGGAATGCAGATTCCAAGGTACTGATGATTTCTAGATCATATTTCTAGATAATGAGTTGGATTCGATAGAAATTGATCCGTCGTAGGCAAGCCCACAACACGAAATCATAGATCAAGTTTTGAATAAATATATTTGGCAAGGACTAACTCAGGGATGGCCAAAATGGATGACAGATATTTTGCAAATGAATTGTTTATTTGAACTGACCTCTTGAACACATAACGACACTGCAAATGGTTTGGTGACAATTGACCCAAAGCTAATACCCAGAAACTAGCTGAAGACTTTCAATATGGTTTGATTAACTATTAGGCAAAGGATTTTCCAACCTAGGTGAACGAAATGTGTCATGTTCAAGAGTGGTTAACTACTTTTCTAAAACACAAAGTATAACAAACAGGTTTATTTTTCTTTCTTTTCCCTCACCATTTCTGGCAAGTACCTCTTTATTTTTGACAAGCTTGAGGAGGATAACATTTGCTTGATTATAAGCTCATCCCTCGGATGAGTCCAACTTAGTTTAAAATTTGAACCCTAAGAAGGAGTGGTCCATTCCTGTTTAAAATTGAACAGGTCCTTTACTGTTGAATTTTAATGAGTCCAGTATAGGAAAAACTCGGTGTTTTTCAATTTTAGGGAGTTAGAAGAAAAACTTAAGAAAACTCCATGGGTGTCCTTTTTCATAAATTTATGTCCCCCAAGCCCAAAAAAGTATAAAATAATACTTGAGAGAACCGCTTGACCATTACGATCAAGGAGTAATTTTCATAATTAGCGACTCCAATCTGAACAAAAAAAAAAAAAAAAGAGTAAAAAACTGATCGAAAACACATCGTTTTATAGCCAATATCGAACTTGAAACGACAAAATTCCGGCAACCTTTTCATGTTTATACGGTCAGAAAAGAGCTGTAAGTGGACCGTCTTTTTAATTCTGTTTTAACGAGTTTAAAAAGAAAAAACTCGGTAATCTTTTCATATTTTACGAGTCAGAAAGAGCTTAAAGAGGACTCCAATGTTTTGCTTTTTCGTAAATTTTGGAAGAGTCCGAAAAAGTGAAAAAGTATGCTCTTTGTTGAAAATGATCAATTCTCCCTGAAAATCCAATATTCTGCACAAAAACTCAAAGCATTACTCATACCTGTTTAAAATAAATAAAAATGCATCAAAAAGTTACCTTTTTAAAGTGAAAAATAAATAAATTAAAAATTCATTTATTCAAAAAAGCTTATAAAAAGGGCTTTTGTAAATTCATTTTTACCGTTTAACTTAAGAGTGAGAAGTAAGAGCTTTTGGGTAAGAAAATTCCTGTGAAGATTGTGGAAAATCCGACTGTTGGAATAAAACAGCCAGCTCCAGGTAATCCACATCATCCCTATCTTGCATTTCAAGTGTTTAATTTTCATTTTAGGGCTTTAAAATTGATTTTTTAAGGAAAGTTTTGTTTAAAAAATAGGTTTTAAAATTTCAATTTTTTCCATTTCCGCCCAAATTTTTTTTGAAATAAATTGTCCTTATACTTTTTGCAATGTAGGATATACAAAATGCTCATTTGGCGAGAATGTGAGCACGAAGATGTGGATCTAGCTGCATTAATTCATCCACCTACAATACGGGCATTAAAAGCATGCGGACTATTTAAATTCTGGGCCATACCCGGCATGAGGGCCCAAGTAGACTTCTTGCAATGGCTGGTAGACAGGTGGAGCACACATGACCAGTGTTTCATGATTGGTGGCCACCGGCTTGAAATCGAGCTGGAGGACATATATTTCTTGACTGGTTTGCCCAAGAGAGGTGAATGATTATCTCTATTCGGGACTAGGCCAGGTGGCTAGTCTGTCACTAGTCTTTGGCTAGAGTTTTGCAATGACCAAACAGAGGACAAACGGATAGATATTAAAACTATCTCTCGTCCTAAACTTAAATTTATCACGTTCACTGTCACCAGACTATGCGAGAGCGCAACATTACATGTAGCTACCAGATCCCAGATGCGAATGGCAGTAGACTGTTATCGAGGCACCATCTTCAACTGGTGCGAGGCTGTGTTGGCGAATGTAAAAGGCCAACTGAATAGAACAAAGAACGGAAAACTAAAAAACTTTGGATATGGTTTCTTCGTTGTGAGCTTTGGTTTAGAGAGGGTCCCTATGTTGGTCCACAGCAACTTTCCGTTGAGGCTGGACTTCCTTGAGAGCCTAGGATTATGCGTTGGGTTGCAGTGATGGCCCATCATCCCGAGGAGGGTTCAGAGGTTGTCTGATTTCCACCTGAGTATTTTCGTTGGTTGAGAAACCAAATTTTTGTGATTCAGGATTTTCCATATGCTGGGATGGATTATCGTGGTGACCCAGACATGGCTCTTCCACCAGGGGAGCAATGGATGATTAAGGTAAAATCATTTTCAACACTTTCTAAATTTTTAAATAATTTTTTGTTTTGTTTTTTAAATCGTCCAAAACTTACAGTAAAAAGTTTTAGATGTGGGTCCACGACGACCAGCCGCTCTCCAACCCTATGACAGGAGACACCCAGCTGTAGAAGTACTGACCCCACATGACCAATTTACAAAGACCTTGACCAAATTGGAGAATCATCTAGAGCGTTTGACGACAGATATCCCAGAGACTAGTATAGATGATATTCCACTTAGGTTACAACATTATGTGATTGGGGTCCCAGGACCTTTTCGGAGGTTCCTTTGTAGGGTGGCCTGAGCAGTGGTTTCTTATCGTGATCATCATCAGGGATAGGATGATCGCCTTTGTAGACTCATACGACATTTTATGTCTTTTTGTACTATTATTTTTTGCCGATCATAAGGTGTTTTTCAACCTATGATCAAAGACGATGTATATTTGACACACTTCTATGCTATGATATATCACTATTACTGGCTATCTTGTATAACATGTTATGGAATGTTTTTAAATTTACTGTTTTGATTATTGCAAATGTCTATTTATCATTCAAGAAGCAACTGCATCTGCTAATGTATTTAAATATATTGGAATATGTCGATATTCAATGTAGTCAAATTCACATTCCAAGAGACGAACTCTAAAAAATAATCTTAATAACATTGGATTTCTAATGGCATAAACCCTGTTAAGTTGTAATACAACGAGTTCAGAATCTAACCTAACAATCAAACTCCGAATCCCTAATGAGATAGATTCAAATAATAACTCAATCACTGCACTATACTCTGCAATGTTATTTGTTGTTTGATCGAGGCTTACCCCATGCATAGATACTAACTCATTAGAGGGGAAATAGATAACCCAAGCTGCGGAAGAAATGTTCCATGTATTATGACAAGCACCATCAGCAAAACCAATGTATAGAGACATCGACATCTGCAATATCAAGAGTAAAATCAAGATAAGCAGGAATAATGAAAAAAACACTCTCTAAACTAGGAACACTTTCTAATTTAAAACACACCAACTAGAAAGAAACCATTCTAACAAAAATCTCCACACCAACATTTAAGCATAATATCTTTTCAGGTAAAGCCCATTTCTGGGTTTACCCAAAGATACACCGTCAAAATCTACCAATTCATAGGCCCCTTTTGCCAGCTTTCGCTTAACAATATAAGGACCATGCCACATAGGTACAATTTTTCTAGCCCCTAGCTCATCGTTTGCTTGATCGTATAGTAAAAGTAGGTCTCCTTCCGAAAAATTACGAGGTGTAACATTTTGGTCGTATTGAGATTTTATTCGTTTGGCATGAGTCTCAATTGCTAATGCAGCATCACGTCGATTCTCATCTAGCTAATCTAAGTACAACAAACGTTTCTCCTCTTCGGAAGTGGCTGGGAGTAATTCTATGGCTATTTGCAATGACTGAATTTCACATTCAATGGGTAACACTGCTTCTAACCCGTAAACTAGTTGAAAAGGAGTGACCAGTTGATGTTTTTACTGAGGTTCGATATGCCCAAAGTGCTGAAAATAACATGTTATGCCAATTCGACTTATGAATAACAATGATTCGTTGGATCATAATGACTAGAACTTTATTGATAGCTTCAACCAGACCATTAGCCTGTGGGTAATATGGAGTAGAACTATCATGACATAGGCCAAGTTGATCTGTTAGTTCAGTCATCATGATGTTTCGAAAATGACTTCCATGATCAATAATAATAGCTTGAGGAACACCGAATCTAGCAATTATATGATTGAAAATGAAAATTGCAGCAGTTTTGCCGTCTGCCGAAAATGTAGGCATCGCCTCGGCCCACTTAGTAAAATAATCTACCAAAAGGATGATATACACATGCCCCCCTGCCGAGTGAGGGTTACATGTAATAAAGTCGATACCCCACTTTGCGAAAGGACCAACGACAATTATAGGGTGGAGAGGAGCAGATGAAGCACGCATCTTAAAATCAAAAATTTGACAATTGTGGCATTTTCGGACTGCATAGATACAATCTTTGAATAAGGATGGCCAAAAATAACTAGCGCGCAATATCTTCTGGGCTATGGCATACCCAGACATATGACCGCCACATGCTCCAGAGTGACAGTCATTCAGAACCCTTTCAGCTTCTTCATGAGTTAGACAACGTCGGAGAACAAAATCTGCCCCAAAATGATAGAGTGTATCTCCAATAATATTGTATTGTTGGGATTGGAAACGTATTTTCCTTCACTGAGATCGTGAGATTTCGGGCCGAAAAGGTTGGGTTTGGAGATAAGCAATTATATCTCCATACCACGGATCAAGAGTACTGATAAGAAACAAGGATTCATCCGCAATGGGTTCTTCCGCCAAAGTTTCAGTATCAGTATGCGGGAAATCACACATGAGTTCTGCAAAAACCAAAGATTTCTTTGCCTTGGATTTTTCAAATTCCAAGTCAAATTCCTACAGGATAACTATCCATTTGGAATACTTGCCCCCTAGCAATTGTTTGGTCAAAATATATGTCATAGGGTTACAGTCAGAAATTACCGTGGTTTTGCGTAATTTCTCCACATGTGAATATTTAAGCTCAGTCAGATTCAGAGTTCGACTAAGATAGTAAATCACATGTTCATTGTTGAATTCATCTTCATGAACTAAAACAATCACAATGGTGGAATGAGAAGCGGCGAGGTACAAAAAGTAATCCTGGTTGTAGTTGGGAGGATGCAATAACGGTGCATGGGTCAACGCGTGTTTAAGTGCATCAAAATATTTGTTAGCTATCTCATCCCAAACGAATGGAGTATTATGTTTCAACAACCTAGTAAAACCTTTCATTATCTCGACGTAGTTAGGAATGAAACGACGTAAAAAGTTTTCTTTCCCTTGCAAACTTTGGAGTTGGCGAAGAGTCAAAGGAGGAGGTAATTTGACAATAGCTTCAACCTTCGAGGGATCGACACGAATGTCGGTTTTCAAAATGAAAAATCCAAGTAAACGACCTGTTTCTATACAGAAAACACATTTGTGTGGATTCAGCCTAATTCGATAATGCCTACATCTCATAAAGATTGCTCG
>APFE030221468.1:0-11276 GCA_000404065.3 Pinus taeda
GGAGAACTTCTGGGAGATGATGTAATCAGCTGACCTTGCTCCTTTAGGCAGTGAAGCAACACTTTTAGGGACTTAGGATCCCTCAGTTTATGGACATTTATGATTGGAGTTGAAGTGCCCAAAAATGTCTATAACACTCCCTCCTTAGGAAGCAATTGTCCCCATTATGTGTAGAGCCTCCATGAGGTGAGGAAATTTTTGTTGAACCTGGTCCCTAGTGAACCACTGGCCCTAGTGAAAGAGTTGGCCTGCTATGAAAACTCGATATCTGGATGCTCTATTGGCGAGTGTTCTTGATCTGTGTGTCCATGATCTCATCAGTTGTGGCATGTTCCATGAAGTCTGGGTTTAGCTCTGTTGGTGTCAGTGGTTCTGCAATGTTGCATGTGTCCAACAATGGTTGAAAGTATGGTCAAAGACAATCTACATTGAACGTTGGGTGCAGACCCAAGAATAGTGGAATACTGAGCTCGAAGGCATTGTCCCCTGCAGCCTTGGTGATGGTGTATGACCTATATTGGAGCAAGGAAAGCTTGCGGTGGGGTCGAGTGAGGTGCTCCTTCTGCAAATGTAGCCAAACTTTGTCACCCATATGGAACTTGTGTGGCGCTCGATGCTGATCATGGAGCTGCTTGTACTTAGCATTGGCTATGTCTAATATATCATGGACATGTTGGCAGATGTGTTGAATGCACTCAAATATGTTGTTAGACCTATCCGCTTCGGAATGGATGTGAGTCGAATCTCCTTGAGTAGTTGCAAATGGTATGGCCACATCAATGGGACATAATGGCTGAAATCCGAGCCCTACCTGAAAGGGCTTATGGCCCGTTGAGTTATGGAGAACTTTATTGTAGCTGTTCTGGATATAGGGGAGGCTTTCATCCCATGTGCATGGATACTTCGAGTTGTACATGCACAGAATGTGTATGATCATCCTGTTGAGGACCTCTGTTTGGTCATCAGTTTGGGAGTGAAAAGTCATGGACTTAGTAAGTTTGGTATCCAACATCGACGAGAGACATGGCTAAAATGCACTTAAGAATCTGTTGTGCTGATCTAAGACAATGGACTGTGGGATCCCAAAGTGCATCCACACTCGCTCAAAGAAGAGCTTAGCAAATGGCCTCTGTTGTGATATTCTTCTTGCAAGCCTCCATAATGGTCATATTAGAGAATTTTTCAACGACCACGAAAACACAGTCGTTGTCATGCTTAGTAGAAGGATGGCCCTACATGTAATCCATGGAGATGGGTTCCCAAGGCCCACTAGGAGCAGGCAGAGGAGTGTATAGGCCTTGCTTCTGTTTGGAAATGGCGCATGCAGTGCAGGATCTAATGTACTTCCCAACATCTTAACGAAGGTTCGACCAATAAAAATACTTCTACAGTACTACCATTGTTTTCTCTACTCCGAAATGTCTAGTGACCCAACTATAATTGCCTCCCAAATCATCTTAGCACGCTCACTTGAAGGTACACAGATGTGTCCCAGGTGGAATAATAGTGCATCCTGGAGGTTAAAATTTGAAACTTTCTTACCTTCCAGGAGTGTCTGGTATGCGCTACCAAATTCTAGATCACTCTTGTAAAGATGCGGCCACCCTCAAGTCTCGTATCCATAGGAGTCAAGCACAGTGATCAGCGCCATGAATGGTTGTTGGTTGAGGCAGTCTGTAACATTATTGTATAAACATGTTAATGATCCTTAAAAAACAAGTTGTCACATCAAAAAGGTGTCTTTGACTCTAGTGTGCCTATGTTTTGATTATTCAAATGAGGTCAGACGAGTTTACATGTTTAATGAAAATGTTTTTTTGATAATGGGCAACCTGATCTAGAGCGACATTTCATAATTGATTTTGCCTTTAATTTTTATGAGTTTGATTTCATAATTTATTTTTGAATTTTGAATTTGGAACATAATAAAAACTAAACTTCATAAAATTAATTAATTTATATTTTATAAATAATAATTATTCATCATTTATTATTAATATTGATTTGTATAATAATTTAAAATATTATAATGTTTCTATTACTAAAACAACATAAGTAAATTGGAATATTAGAATCACTTCAATAATAATTAAAATAATAATAAATAATGTAATTTTAAGAAAAATAAATATAATAATGATGATAATCATTATAATCATAAACCCAAGGGAATAACATTAAACCCTATGATTAATACTAAACCCAAGGGAATAACATTAAACCCTATGATTAATATTAAACTGAAGGGATTATTATTAAAAACCTAAGGGACTAATATTCAAAACTGATATGAACTTAAACAGGAATGCAACAAATTATAGATATAATGATAAATACATAAATGTAGCATAAATAACACTTCATTTCATTAATATCAAATACTAAAATATGCTTACAAACATAATGGAAATAAACTAGTTTGGCGATGGTAGCTTATCTCTGACAAGAGATGTGGTGGCTAGATGCCTCTAAACTATGTTATAATGAGCCTCAAGGGCCTATTTGTTATTAAGCAACAAGGGAAAACCCTAACAACCAAAACCCTAACCCCACGAGATGGAGCGCCAATAGTTTGTGGACCCTGTTGGGGTTAGTTGGGTAGCCTACTTCCCAGGGTCGTAACTCGGTCATATTATTTTCATTTGGCGCATACGATACCTTGTTGGAAATATCTCTCTGGGGACTATAGGATTTATTGGAGGTCATTTCTAGACCTAAAAAAAACGTCGTTTAAGGGGTAAAAATTGCTCCGGAAGTTCAAGACCCGAAAAAACTACTAAAAATAGTAAATGATACAATAAACAAGGAAACAAATGAAACCAACTCAAGGTCTAGATTGAATAGACGGGTGGCCACCAATATCCACCTTGATTTGTCCTCCCTCCTTAGGAAACAATGGTCCCCATTGTGTGTAGAGCCCCCATGAGGTGAGGAAATTTCTGTTGAACCTAGTCCCTTGTGAACCACTTGCCCTAGTGAAGGAGTTGGCCTGCTTTGAAAAATTGATATACGGATCCTCTGTTGGCTAATGTTCTTGATCTGCTTGTCCATGATCTGATCAGTTGTGGCATGTTCCATGAAGTCTGGGTTTAGCTTTGTTGGTGTGAGTTGTTTAGCAATGTCGGATGTGTCCAACAATGGTTGAAAGTATGGCCAAAGGTGTTCTACATTGAACAGTGGGTGAAGACCAAGGAACGGTGGAATAATGAGCTCAAAGGCATTTTCCCCTATAGCCTTGGTGATGGTGTATGACCCATAATTGAGCAGACAAAGCTTGCAGTGGGGTCCAGCGAGGTGTTCCTTCTGCAAATGTAGCCAAACCTTTTCATCCACATTGAACTTGTGTGGCAACCAATGTTGATCATGTCACTTCTTGTACCTAGCATTAACTCTGTCCAATATATCATTGACCTATTGGCAGATATATCATTGACGTGAGCTGAATCTACCTGAGTAGTTGCCAATGGTATGGCCACATCAATGGGACATAATGGCTGAACTCCTAGCCCTTCTTGAAAGGGATTGTGGCCTGTTGAGTTATGGAGAGCTTTGTTGTAGTTGTGTGGTACATAGGGGAGCCTTTCATCTCATATGATTGGATTCTTCGAGTTTTACATGCACAGAATGTGTACGATCATCCTGTTGACGACCTCTGTTTGGCCATCAGTTTGGGGGTGGAAAGCCATGGACTTAGTAAGTTTGGTATCCAACATCAACGAGAGACATGACTAAAATGAACTTCGCAATATTTTGTCCTGATATGAGACAATGGACTATGGGATCCTAGAATGCACCCACACTTGCTCAAAGAAGAGCTTAGCAATGGCCTCTGTTGTGATATTCTTCTTGCAGGCCTCCATAATGGACATCTTAGAGAATTTGTCGACGACCACGAAAAAATAGTCGTTTTCGTGCTTAGTATAAGGAAGGCCTGATATGTAATCCATGGAGATAGATTCCCAAGTTCAACTAGGATTAGGCAGAGGAGGATATAGGCCTTCCTTCCTGATGGTTGGTTTGGGAATGGTGCAAGAAGTGCGGGATATAATGTACTTCCCAACATCTTGATGAAGATTCGACCAATAAACATACTTCTGTAATACTACCATTGTTTTCTCTACTCTGAAATGTCCAACGACCCAACTGTAGTGCGCCTCCCAAATAATCTTGGAACGCTTACTTGAAGGAACACAGATGTGTCCCAGGTGGCATAACGGTGCATCTTGGAGGTTAAAATTTGGAACTTTATTACCTTCTAGGAGTGTCTTGTATGTGCTGTTAAAATCAAGATCACTCTTGTAAAGATGCGGCCACCCTAAAGTCTCGTATCCACGAGAGTTAAGCATAGTGATCAGCGCCATGAATGGTGGTCGACTGAGGCAATTTGCAACATTATTGGTGTTTCCCTTCTTGTACTTAATGCTCAAATGGAACTATTCTAGGTATGTGAACCATTTCTCGTGGCAATCATTTTGTAACTTCCCTTGTGTCTGTATGAACTACAAGGGTCAGTAGTCTGTGTGGATGGTCGTTTCCTTCCCCAGAATGTAATGCTTTCATTGACGGAAAGCTTGCAAAATGGAATACATTTCTTTGTCATATGTGGGATATTTTCAAACTGTGTATGAAAGTGTCTCACTGTGGTAATCCATTGGATGCCCCTGATGAGTAAGAACTACACCAATAGCATAGTCAGAGGCATTGTCTCAATCTCAAATGATTGTTGTAGGACTGGTAATGTGAGCACTAGTACAGAGCAGAGGCGATGTTTCAACTCGACAAACACCTTTTGTTTAGTTTCAAACTAAAATAACTTGGCTTTCGCTCTGCCCTTGGTGAAATAACTTAAAGGCAAAGTGATATGAGAGAACCCCAACACGAACTTGCAGTAGAAATTGGCAAGACTCAGAAAGTTGTGGAGCTGGCCAATCCTGAATGACTTGTATCTTAGTTGGTTCCACATGCACAAAGATGAGGCTCATCAATAGGTAAACTATATGGGTCACAATGGCACTCTACAACGTAATACAACTGACTTTTCTCACATTTATTTACATATTTTGTTATAATTTTCTTAGTGAGAAGGGTAAGGGTGAGTTGCTATGTCATGTGGCCTAATATGTATTAAATGTGGGAATTAGAGAAATTTTTGGCTAATTTAAGTACAAGAACTCAAGGTGGGAAAACAAGAGATATTTTAGGAAATTGGTCATCCCTACTTTACTCCTCAAATCATTCGAAGATTCCTCCACCATATCTCATCATCTCAGAGTTACTAGCAGCCAAGCAAGCTGAGTTCATTGGTAGCCAAGTCAACAACAGTCAATGACAAGTTATTCTTGAGTTAGGGAGCCAAGTATCCCTATTTTTTAGGAAGTTGTTGGTAGCTTCAGTTTGTATAAATAAGAGAGCCAAGGGACTCATTAGGATTTGATTTTTTGATGTAGCCCAGAGGCAATTTGAGCTAAAACATTGTGACTGTTATTTTCTATGTTGTATTTCAAAATTTTGATGATAATGAGAAATTTGGCCTTGATCCAGCACTAAGTTGACTCAGAGGGCTGAAGATCTTGGTTTAGGGCCCAACCCTAGTAGCAGAAGTTCCTCTTTTGTATCTGTACTCTTATATTAAGATGATAGTTAGCTGCTGAGATTATTTATGTTTTGTGTAGCTTAATAAGTATTTGAACAATTGCTTAATCTTGATCCCATTAGTTTGAAGAAGTAGACCAGTGGTGCAGTAGTGAAGGAAAGTAATTTATAAAATCTTGAGACAATAGCCTCTTCCTCATATCCCTTGTGGGATCATGATTAGAGGGCCCCACTCTAACAACCCCAAAAATAGATTTTGTCTTTTGGTCATTACATAGATTAGGTTCCATGCTTAAATAGATCATTGTTTATGATTTCTTGGAAGCATCTGTAATTTTTATTTTGTTTCTTAAGTTTTCCATAGCTTAGAAGGAATTTCGTTCCATAGATCTATCCATTAGCAATAGATAGATCAACTTTCTCAAAATTCAACTCATCTTTTCCATGTTGGTATATAGTGATGCATAGATGAAGAGGAAAATAGGTCTGTTGCAGGGATTATTGATATATAGCGAGGAAATCATATAACCAACTTCACCTAAGTCTTCTCCACCTTCTGTCAAGGCATACGAGCCCATATTTTGAATCTTTGTTATCTTTTTTTTGCAGCCACCGTGAACAACCACCTTGGGCAAATCCAACCTCCCTGGAGTGTTGGGCTTAGCCTTGGGTAATGTGCACCTTCCTTACCCCTAGTGTCATTGTCATACATCTCTCCAGCACCTTATTCCCATATTCTTTCCCTCCTAAATCTTTCAGCTAATTTCCTATAGAAAACCAAGACATCTTGTAGCAATTCTAGGACATCCTGTAGCAATACCTGTAGCAGCTAGAGGATCTCCTGTAGCAACCTTTTTGACCATGTTTTGATAAAAAATTCTAGTCTGAGTATAGGTTATGCCCTCAACTTAGATTCCATGCCTACAAGTGCCAACTGAGACCATCTCTCCCATCCATTTCCCCCCCTGCAGGATCAGATATCATAACATATCATTTACATTTATGAATTTAGAAATTAAAAGACTCTTTTTCTACAAATGCAATATGAGATAGTTAGTGCATGCATATATGAATCATAAGATGATAGAACAACTTCCCATGTCCAATTAGTTCAAATAGATAGATGATAAAATTCAGGGTTAGTTTAGTTCTTTTCTGCAAGTAATTTGTGTCATTTCCTAGCTAGATGATTCATGGCATTTTCCATTCAGTAACTTTCATTTCCTAAATATTCAAGCATTTACTTTCCTATATTAGAACTAGCTTTACATTCACTGTCAGTAGTTAGACACCTTCTAGTTAATAGAAGACTGGTTTGAAACCTTAGTGGTCTATCTCCCCAGTTGAGAAGTGACATGAGTATAATGTTGTATGTGTTGTGCATATAGCACTGTTATCTCCAAGTTTGTACAAAACCCTGAGTTGATAAAGTAAAGTGGATAGCCCTAGGAGTTGCAACATCCTTGTTGCAATACTGAGGTCCATCACTTTTTGGCACCATTGTTGGGGAGGTGTCTAATAGGATGTAATTTTTGCTTTGCTTTATATTTTTCATTCAGTAGATAGTTGCAGTTTATGATTTCTTTCTATTTTGCATTCAGTAAATAGTTACAATTTCTTCTTTCTTTCTATTTTGCAAGTGATTCTGAAAATTACCTAAAACAACAAGAGAAAAAAAATTTCATGCCTTGTATGAATAGGGACAATTTAGGGATTTTTTTTCCAAATAGCCCCACACCATCATATAGTCAACCTTCCCTCTTCTTCAGTGGTTGTCAGCTTCTCTCTTTGACATCCCCAAAAATGCAAATAAAATGTGAAATTGAAGCTCATAAATTGAACTACAAACCTGAAAAATCTATTCGAAGCGCAACACGACCATGTCCAACACCAAGCCAAGCTAAATTTGCCACAGGGATAAATTCAGACAAATAACGAGCCCATACCACGAAACGGGGAAGAAAAACTAGTCGAAAAAACAAGACGAAATGGACGAAAACAACCGAACAACCTCCTGCACGACCATCTCCGCTGGTCCATAAACCACCACCCGCATCACCGACGACTGTAATGGCAGTGACCGCCATTGGAATAGTGGTGCTCAACTACCCAGCAGAGCGAACGAACAAGAATGGGACCCAAACAAAAATGAATGCAACACTGAACAAGGCGCACGATACTCACGAGTTGCAAACCCTAAACCCTGCCTCCACATGCCAAACCAGTGCTCATATGCTGTCAAAAAGTCATTGCATGCAAACCCCACGTGTCATACAAAGGGTGAGGTGCCAGTGTGGCAGGAGGGCCGCTTGACGTGGACCCACCACTGGTGGCTCTCCCCTATAAATAACTCTTTGACCCATGAAATTTCTTCATTTCTAGTATTAATCTATGGTATCAATTTTCTTTCATTTCTTAATTAGGTTATTTCTATTAAAAGCATTAATGCATTTGTGTATGTACATTTCTACAGCTCATAATCATGGTGAATGTCATGATCTTGATTTCTAATGTGTAGATTAATGCACTCTACATAGAGGACCTGTATCTTCTTCAACAGATTCTAAACGAAGGATTGAGATGGTTGAGTCCTCAAGGCTGAGTATTTTGCAACTAGCGTGACAAAATGAGTATTGATGAAATGGATTGGGAATAATCATATCTAATCGGTGAAAAAAATGTGAAAATGAAAATAATAATAATAATAATAAGTAGTGTTTAAAATATATAAAAAAAAATGGCCAAGAATAGAGGCATCAGACAAACCTATTATAGTTGCATTTACGAACACGTAGAGTGATGGTTGTATTTCGTAAGTGTCTGCGCCTATGAAAATTATCCATCCATTTCTTTTATCTTTTGTGCTAGTGATTACAGAATAACTGAAAAATGAAAAATAAAGTGGACGGTCACCTCGGTATTCACAGGGGGCGCTATTTGAAGCCCTCCAAATTTAGAATTCAAAATTTAAATTTGGAATGTGTCGGAATGCTCTTGACATGTGAAGCGAAGGAAAGATATTCCATGTGATGGTCATCCGACAAAACCATGGCAACAGGATGCTCCATGGATGCTTATATTGATGGACAAAACCGTGGCGGCTGGAAGTCAGAAAATGGTGGGAGACGACATCAAATGCGACAACCAGATCTATATTTGACATAACGTCACCGATATCACCCAGCTTGTTCCTAAGCTCCTTGATCCGCGAAATGAATGCTACAACTATCTCATTCTCCTCCATCTTCATGGAGAGAATCTTTCTCTTCAAGAACAACAACCGATTGGTGTTCCTGACCTCATAGAGATCCTTGAACGTCTTCCAGATCTCTGGTGCAGTATTGCAATCACGGATATGGGGAATAATGCAATCTTTGACTGAAAATTTCAGGAGCATTCTCGCCTTAGTCTCCCGCTTGTCCCAATCTTGGATCGTTGTTGTTATTCCTCCTACAACGAGGTTTGGCTTCACTTCATCATTGTTCACAACCATCCATTCATTGTGACCTTCAAACAAGGTTTGCAAATTGAATTTCCAACCAAAGTAATTGGATCCATCTAGCTTGTTATTTTCATTGAGGTAAGATTATGCTATTGGATTATTCATGTTGAATGAATGAAAAAACTTCAACCACAAGAATTAATAAACAACCCCGATCTTCTTAAAAAATAAACTACTAAATACCAGATCCACAAAAGCCAAGCCCAAATCACTTCAATTCCTTCTTTTTATTTTAAATAATCGCCCCTCCATTAAAAAATTAAATAACCCCTACATATTCAAATAAAAAAACCCCTCTTTTTCAATGGCCCCTTTCCTCTTTCCTTTTTAAAATGATTATTGAAAGTCTTTCCTTTTAAAAACAATAGCCCCTTTTTAATTAAAAAGTTAAATTCAAAAGAATTTCATTAAACTCTTAAGAAAACATCTCATTCCCTTTTATTACCACCTTATATCGCTCCTTTTAATTAAACTTCATACGAATGGCACGTATGAATCAAAGGAGGATCGTATGAATCAACGGAAAGATATTGGTAATTGTTGTCTAGGCCACGCGGTTGACATGGATAATTTAGTGCGGGGATGATAATGAGCCACGCAAGATAATGAGCCACGACAACATTAACAAATGAGAATACCTTTAAATTTGACGGGCTTGAAGCATGACTGGAATTCAAAACGCAAAACGCAATCCTCCGCTGAGTATGGAGATAATGGAGAGAAAACAACAGTGGCTTCCTCCTGTGACCAATTAATCCGCGATGAATCAGAGCAACAGTGATTCTCTGTTAGAATTAATGGAGAAAAATACAATTAGTTGTTTTAAGTATAGGATTAAGACTCTAAGATTGGGTCTCACATCTTATTATTTAGGGAGTGTTTGAAACCACTCTGTTAGTGTGAAAGCCTATATGTACTAGGTTGTTCTCCTAACTGAATATATTGTGTGTATGAGTGTTTGTACACTCTCTAGGTATCTCACCTAGAGAGCCATTTAATTAATAGAATATTGATTTTTTTCATGGTATCAGAGCTTCAGGGTTGCCGATCCTGTAAGCTGAGTGGAGAGCGCGACTAAGGCAAAATATTCACAAACGCGTGAAGGGAAAATCATGCCGATCACACTGTATCACTTCCCATGCAGTCGTGAAGACCTTCACGAGTCCGTGGTGCTAAGACGTGCCGATCTTGAGAAAAAAAAAATCACTGGGTGCAAGCTATCAAGGAACATTACTATGTCATATTTGATGCTCCTCAATGATGTTATTTTGATTGAGAAAGCAACCATTTAGGAATTAAAGGCATATCATCATATTTTATCTAATTTTTTAGCGGCATTGGGTCTTATCATGAGAAGAGGGAATCACGAGCAATGCGGACCCAAATAGAAAGGCAAAAATATGTCATATGAGTAGAAACAAAATCGGTGAAGCTCGTGTTGCTATCGAGGATTCACATTTAGATTCAGCGAGCAGAGGAATTTTCTCTCTTATTATTTTTTGATCGGTGAAGCCCGCGTGATCTGGGTTAGGCTCCCAGAGTGAAATCTATGGAGGAGGCCGTGATCGCTGCTGCGTGAGGCGTGCAGGAGGCCGCAGGAATTTCGAATTGAATCCTTGCTCAGATCGAATCGCTGCTCCTCTGATTGACCGCTGGAGGGAGCTGTCGGGCCTGTGATAATTTCTTCCTTCCTAGCGACCATGCCCCTGCTATTAAAGGCCAAGGATTAACTAATCTATCAGCTCTGTCCACTCTCATCCTTCTCCTGTTGGTTTAGCAAGAGATGGGAAACGTGTGATAGGAGCGAGGGTTTAGTCTGTTGTTGCAGCCCACAACTGAGGGCTTCTTAAGGATTTAAATCTGGTCATTGCATTGGATTTAAGGTGTGATCTGGGCACCGGATCATCACTTGTGTAGATCGGTGGCTTCGAACAATAGTGAAAGAGAACCAAAGACTTCCTTGGAGACCGAACAGTCTGAGGCCAGCATTGTGTTGATCATGAATTTTTGATGCAGCATGGATTCAATTGCTAGTGCCTTCAATCATGTTGAGATTGCAACAAGATGATGGAGCTTAGTGAAAAGAGTCGCCTTCCCTAAGTGGGCCCGTAGGCTATTTTTGGCGCAAGTCTATTTTTAGACTATGCCTATTTTTAGACATATGGATCATGTCTATGGATTG
>APFE030221472.1:10337-27140 GCA_000404065.3 Pinus taeda
GAGCGCTTCTTCGAGCAAGATTTTGATGGGATCTCCTGCCCCCCTCGTCTTTCTTCTCGTCGTCCGCCATGGGAGGCTGTCGGGATTTGCGAGGCTGGTCTTGCAAAGGTTCAACCAGTTCAAGCCCTAACTCCTTATATCCCGACCTTGTTGGGGACATGCAAAGAAAAACAGAGAAAAAGCAGGCCGCTCTGATACCACTGATCCAGATTTAAAGGAACGTAACAAATTACAGAGATAACCATATACACAAATATGCAGCAGAAATAATACTTCATTTCATTAATGGAAAATACTAAAATATGCTTACAATCAGGAATGGAAATAAACTAGCTAGGGCGATGGTAGCTTATCTCTGAGAAGAGATGTGATGGCTACATGCCTCTGAACTGTGTTACAATGAGGCTTGAAGGCCTATTTATTGTTGAGAAACAATGAAAAACCCTTAACATTCCAAAACCTAACCCTAGGAGATGAAACGCCAAACTGTGGGCCCCGTTTGGGGGTAAGTTGGTACATCAACTTCCCGGGGTCGTAACTTTAGCATATGATCTCCGTTTGACGCGTACAATAGCTCATTAGAAAGATCTATTCGAGCACTATCATTGTTGGAACGGGAAACATTGGTCCATTGCATGGACCCATGTTGCCCCCGGATTCCCCAAAAAACGTCGTTTAGGGCCTCAAAACGGCTCTGGAAGTTCAGGACCCGAAAAACTGCTAAAAATAGTAAGTTGTGCTACAATTAAGGAAACTGAAAATGCTAAGAAAGACAATGGTGGGGGTCCAGGTGGACTTGGCAGGTGGCCACCAATATCCACCTGGATCATGCATCCACCTATGTGTTCTCACTCTTTCTTTCTCCAATTCGAAAAACAGTGGAATTGCAAATTTCTGTGGGATTATCTTGCCTCCCTCAGGTAGATTGTAATAGGAAGCAAGACTAGGCTGGGGGTCAAGTTCTTGTAGCTCTTGTGCTTCCCCCTTCACCTATGGCTGTCCTCCTATCCTTTCGTCAAGCTTTTGGATCTCCTGTAGTTTAGATAGTGTCTCCTGTAGGATTGTTTTAGCTTCCTGTAGGTCTGGTTTTGGGTCCTGTAGTACTACCTTTCCATTACATGTAGAAGATCTTGGAGTCCCCTTTCATATGTGATAGGTGTCTTGGAAGGAGACTCTTTCACCTTGGCAGATGGTGAATCTTCAATGGTAATGGGAACTTTTGAAGAGGGCTGAGGTTTGCCTGTTCTAATTCTTGTGCTCTTCCTTACCTTGAAATACATGGAGGTCTATCTTTTCCTCTTCTGCTTTGGCTTGACTAGTGTATTGGGGGTACTGAGGGCAGCTGCTACCTCTCTTTCCAAAGTCTTAGGGGACTCTTCTCCTTGCTTTGCCTTCTCTGCCTCTTTTTCTCCTTCTTCTGTCTCTTTTTCTGTCTCCGCAACTTTTCCCTCCTCTATTTCTTTTCCTTCCTCCTTCCTTTCTTTCTCTGCTATGTCACCACTGGATTTATCTTCTCCTCATTGTTCTTCCTCCTCACTACCAGTAGGACTAACATCATAGGTTAATGCTTTTATGTCATCCTCAGCTGTCATATTTTGGAAAACTTCCCATGCTATAGGGAGTGTAAAGGTATGGAGGGCTTCCTTTGCTAGAATTTTGATTAAGCCATGGTGAGCTAACTACCTTGAATTTCCTGTTTGTACCTTGGTGCTGGAGTCAATGAGGGATTGAAGGAGAAATTAAGGGATACTGAGCTTTTGAGGTGCTGGGGTATCCATGCCATATCTCAAGTCATAGAGGATTCTGAAATGATATCCATAGACAATGTTGTGCCTCCCCTCACAAGAAATGTATTTGATTACTTGGTAGCTAACCTCATCCCAGGGATATGGTATAATAGCCCTTCTAATTCCATTTTTAATCTTCAACAGGGGTTTCATTTGTAGCTTCATGTTCCAGATTATCCACAGTTTCCAGTTTAGTCTGTCGACGTTTCGAACCCCAACGGGGGTCCATCATCAGGACAACTTCGAAAGATAGAAATGAAAAATTTCATTATTTTGGAAAAATTTCTTCTTGGTAGCCTGGCCAATTGGTTTCTCATCTTTACTCCAAGGCAACCCAAGAGGAAGGGTAGTAACCCTACTGATGAATTCAGGGGTTATTTTGATGGAGAGGCCTCTAATGGTCACATTGGCATGTGTTCTTGTGTGAGGGACCAAAGAGAGAGAAAATTCTTGGCCAATCGCCTCATCAAACCCTCAAAATTTCTCAAAGAAATTCATCTAGTTTTCCCTTGTGAATATGTCCACCACTTGAGGATGTGCATGCAGCGTAGTGGATTTAGTGGGCCCCTTTCTAATAAAACCTCCTGTCATACTATCTGTACTCCTTTGGAAAACAAAATATGCAGGTGGAGACAAAGAATTTTAAGAAAAACAGAGAAATAGAGGAGACTGTATTTTTTTTTTAAATGAGCAGAATTTTTTTTAATGTATTTTTTGTTCTCCTAAAGACTTATTTCATCCTCACATTGAGATCACTTCTTTCATATATTGATATTCAATAGGGGGCATGCATGAACCCTACCTCTTCAGACTGAAATTCGTGCCAAAACCCATGTTTTATCCCTTCAAAAAGGCTCACTGCCCCTCCTATAGAAGCCAGTTGTCCCTCCTGTAGATTTCCTGTAGGTGCTTCTGTATAAAATGTCGAGAGCAGAGATAGGGAGGAAATCGATGGAGGATGGTGGTTACGAGGCTATGGGGACATAATAAGATTGTTGTGGTTGAGTTACAAGGAGAAAATGAAAAAAATGTGGTGATAATATGCGGGGAGGAGTGCTCATTACCCTTTATGGATGTTTTCGGTTATGAGTGTTGAGCTGGAAAGGTGTATGTTTGCCATATTCAGACTGTTGGTCCCCACTTGTTTGGTCATCATGGCCCTTCCTCATAATCATCCCTCATTATTGCATCCGAGTTCACTCCTTCTCCACTACGTGTCCTTGGCATCCTTTGCTTGAGTTGATTGTGCGAACTTGTGGGTGACATTTTGAATAAATGGAGTCAACTAAATTAAGGTGGCCAAGTTAATTGGCCACCTTTCCCTTGTTCAATATCAACCATCTTGTTTCCTTCATATGACTCCTAATTACACAAATGCAAATAGAGAAGTGACTTAGTTACTTACCTGTGATCCGAGTGTATTGGGTATGAGGTGTTGTGGCTCTCTTTGCTGCATGCCTTCATTATTCTTCATGCATGTTGTCTCTACTAGCTAATGTGTGGTTGTGTTCTTTCGCAGGTTCTTATTTTGATGGAGCTGAGCTGCATATGCCTTTTCAACCTTCAGATGTGCACTCTTTTGCTGTTGGTGCTAGACTTCTATGGGATCAACGACTATAGGAATTCCTATAGGAGCTCCTGTAGTTGCTTCTCCCCTTGAAACTTCAGCTTTTCCCTGTGCTTAGAGGTCAAGAATAATTCTAGAGGTGTCATGAATTATGGAGGAATAATAGGTAAGCTTTAGGTAAGGTTATTGGTGCCTTTTCCCTTTTTTATTTTTGTTTTTTACAAAACCTCAAAACTGTTTTTCTGTGTTTTTTTTTGACATGAAGAAAAAATAATGATGCTTGGGGTGTAATGTAGGCTTGAAAATGATGGCAAGGAGGTTTGAAGATGGTAGGAGGGATGATAAGTTCCTCATGAAGCTCTCCTAGTCCTTCAAACTGCCTTTGGTAGACACTTTTGGCTCTCTGTAATTCCTATAGGAGCCTCCTATAGAAAACATAGTTTTGGAAAAAAAAGGTACAATGGGGTGAAAGAGATGGCAAATATGATGGAGGAAGGTGTGGAGAAGGTGAGATGGATGCTAGTGTGAATGTCAGGGTTCCCTTGGCACCTTCTTCTGCTTCCTATAGTCCTCCTGCAAACCTGCAATGCAACAAAAATTCATTTTTTGTTTTTTTTTTTTTTGAGAATAACTAGGGCTCCTCAGAGAGGTTTTCACCTTAATTGCTTGCCCTGGGCACCTCCAAGGGAGGTTTTCACCCAGGGATATTATTCTTTTTCCTTTCTTTTTGACATCATTGGGCTGCCTCAGAAGAGGTTTTCAACTGAATGATGGGACTCAAGTGCCTCATGGAGGTTTTCACTTGAGTCCTTATTTCTTTTTATTTTTTCCTTTTCTTCAGTGAGTGGGTGAAGTGGAAGCTAAGACATGCTCCAATACCATCACTGTTTTATTCAAACCTTTAATAAACTCTCACTTGGAGAGGGGTTTCTTGTAGACTATCAACCACTGTCCACTGACAAGCATGAGGATGGCTTCATTATTAATGTTTTGATCAGAACTAAACCATTGTCATTGCATTTATCCACAGTGTAGGGTCCCAGCCATCTTGTCTTGAGCTTGCCTTTCAAATATTTATATCTTGAATCATAGAGTAGTGCCCAATCTCCCTTTTGGAATTTCTACTCCTTGATATTTTTTTCATGCCTTATCTTTCTCTGAAGCTTAGCTACCTCTGTATGGAGAAGGGCTTGCAATCTATATTCATCCAATCCATTGAGCTGAAGTAATCTCTCCTTCTATGCATGGCTGAGTTCTAGGTCCAGTTGAGCTGCCATACTTAGGGTATTGAATTCAAACTCTATTGAGAGCAAATCCTTCTTCCCATAGACCAGTTCATAGGATGTGAACCTAGTGGTGGTCTTCCATGTTGTGTTGTAGGCCCAAGTGGCCTCAACCTATCTATCCATCCAGTCTTTTCTGCTACTACTCACTACCTTCGTTAGGATCCCTTCCAATGATCTGTTAGTGATGTGCTTGATGGATGGTAAGGGGTGGAAGTCATGTGCTTGATCTTATGATGTGTGAGCAGGTCTTCAATCGGGCTGGAAGTGAGCTGACTGCCTTGGTCTATGACCAACTCTCTTAGATACCCGAATTTGTAGAATATGTTTTCTCTCAAAAAATCAGCTACTTTTTCTTTTGTCAATGCTTTGATTGCTTTTGTCTCTGCCCACTTTGTCAAGTAGTCGATGCACATAATGATGTACTGCTTCTGCTTTGAAGGGGGATTGATAGGCCCCACAAAGTCCATGCCCCACTTCTCAAATGGCTGAAAGATCACTTGAGGTTGCAGGGGCATTTCATCCTTTGGAGTGGGTTTCCCCATCCTCTGACACCGATCACACTGGCTTGTGTATCTCCTCACATCCCGATGAAGAGTGGGCCAGTAGTAGCCTGCTTGCAATATCTTGAAGGTAGTTCTTTTTGCTGCAAAATGACCTCCACAAGGTCCATCATGACAGGTTAGGAGGATGTCAAAGACTTCCTCCTCCTTGAAACATCTTCTTAAGATATGATCTAGGCCAAGTTTGAAGAGATTGTCTCCAATATAGGTGAAGGGGGTGCTTTTCCTTACTATCCTGCTCTTCTCTTTTGAAGACAAGTGTGGTGGGAACTGTGTTGAAACCAAGTAGTTTTCTATATTAGCAAACCATGGAGAAAGTACTGATTTAGCAAATAGGTGTTCATCTAGCATTTGGTCATACACCTTTCCTTCTTCACCTACAGGAAATAGACAAAAAGTCAGCAACAACATTCTCATTACCAGGCTTATCAATAATGGTCAAATCAAACTGTTGCAGTAAAAGAAACCATCTAATAATGAAAACATTTACATCTAGTTTGTTCATTAAATATCTAATTGCAGCATGATCAATGTGCACAAAGGTTTGATAGCCTATGATATAATGTTTGAATTTGCTTAAGGAATGCATGACAGCTAGGAGTTCCTTCTCGGTCACTGTATAATTTAACTCTGCCTTTGACAAGTTCTTTCTTATAAAGTATATGGCATAAGGTATCTTTTCATCAACTTGTCCCAAGGTTGCTCCTATTGCTTTGTTCAAGGCATCTATGTGAAATGTAAAAGGGTAGGGCCCAGTTTAGGCCTCTGAGAATTGGGGTAGTCACTAACTTTCTCTTTAAGGTATCTAGGACTTCTTGACAGTTTTCCGACCGTATGAACTCAACATCTTTGCTTAAGAGACCAAACAAAGGAGAGGCTATATTGTTGAAGTCTTTAATGAATCTCTTGTAATATCCAGCTAATCCTAGGAAATGTCTGACATCTCTCACCTTTTGAGGAGGTGGGACCCTTTGGATGATGGAAATTTTGTTGGGGTCCACCTACAGTCCTTGTTGAGATATTGCATCACCTAGCATGGTCCCTTCAGTCCTCAATAATTCACATTTTTCCGAGTTGAGTGAGAGGTTCATCTCAATACACTTCTCTAGAACTTTTCCTAGGTTGGATAAAGCTTCTTTAAAGTCAGAGCCATAAGGAGTAAAATCATCCATGTATATTTCTATTGCATCTGAGCCCAAGTTGTGATATTATTGCTAGATAATCCCATGAACAAGCACAATGCTGCATCATTGAGAGTAGAAGGGAACAATTTCAACTTTTACTCATCTTCTACATAGTCATAAGTTGGACAGATGACAACAAACTCAAACAAGAAAATGTTAGGATCTTCTGTAGTCAGGCCATGGAAGTGAGGTAGGGCTAAAGGACTTATATTTTTCATTTTGGTGTCCCCATTGGTCTCTTGAATGGGAAAGGTACTCTCTATTCTTTCTCCATTTCCCCTAGCATTTTTGTTTTCAGCCATTGGCATCAGAGGAATGTTTTCTTCTTCTTCTTCCCCTAAAGGTTCTTCAAATATGTCCAGTTGTTCACCTAAGGGTTCTTCTTGATCCTAGCCACTGAAGAAGAGAGAAGGTTGGTTGTGTGAAGAATTGGGGGTGTTGGGAAAAATTTTTCTTGAGTTATCTCTATTCCTACAAGGCATGAAAGGAAATATTTTTGGTTGGTTTTTTTCTTTTCCGCACAATGATAGTACCTGCAAAAACTGAAATTGATAAAATAAATTGCAACTAGCTGAAATGAACTTGCTAAATGGAAATTTGTAGAATTGAAAAGGGAAAGTAAGGAAATGTAGAACTAAAATAAAGGAAATTACTAGTCTACTTTTTTCGAAATAAAATTTGGAGAATTGAAAAGGAAAGAAAGGAAATGCAAAACTGAAAGAAAAGAAATGACTAGTCTACTTTTTCCGAAACAAACTATTAGCAGAATGTCGCAATAGAAAATAGAAGAAAGTAGTAATCACAGAATACTCTGACTCTTCCCCAAAAATGGAGTGGTGAGTGCCAGTATTGCAGCAAGAATGCTACACCTCTTGGGTTGCCAACTTTACTCTTTTCAACCCAATAGTTCGTAACAAACTTGGAAGCGTCGGTGCTGTATGCACAAGTACGAGTTCTCACTCTTGGTTGTCGCTTGGTCAGCCGACGCAAGATCACTAGGAGCTCAAGCCAACTTCTATGGATCTTAGAAAAATCTCTATGTATGATGAAGGAAAGAAATATTACTCTACAGAAGCTATTCTAATTGCAGAAATGAAAAAAAGACTGGAATGTAATGCAAGATCTAGTAAACCCTAATTAACAAGCTAATTCTACTTTTTCCTAAAGCACTATGAAAACCATGAAATCAATGCCATTACCTACTCAAGAAAGAAAACAACATCTAACCGTGCTATTTCTGGAAGTAAATAAGCAAGAAACATATTTTTGGATATTTATATGTTTTTATGTGAATTTGACATGCATCTAATTTATTGTGTGAGTGTGGCAGTGAACAAGTGGCTTTAAAGGGTGGTTTTGGAGCTTGGGAGGATGGAATATGGTGTGGATGGGTCCTAGGAGGTCTTAGGTGGCCTTCTAGAGGCTTTTCCCACTCTCGGCCTTCAAAAGAAAGCCTACAAGAAAAACTACAGGAGGACACAGGGAAACTACAGGAGGAAAACAGGGAAACTACAGGGGGTCTACAGGAGGATGCTGAGAGCAATTTCTGCTATTTTGAGGGTGTGAGTGTGGGTAGAAAAGGTGGATGAAGGTTGGGGTTAGCTGTTAGAGTGCCTAAGGTCCACCATGAATCACTAGGAGAGAGAAAGATGATTGGATTTGCTCAAGGAGAGAGGAAGAAGTCCTATGAAAAATGAAGGAAACTAAGGCAGAATTAAGATGAGGTTTGGGAGACCTGTAGGGCATGGATCAGAGGGGGGATGTGATTGTTGATAAGCTGGCCTACTACTGGAAGAGATCTATTGAATAGAAACTGACAGTTAACCAAGAAGATCAAGCAAGCAATGAAATGAGTGCATCTAGAGAAATAGAGTTTTGCATTAAAATAGTCTAAACTACGATCTATGGAAGGAAATACTAAGAAATGTTGCAAGAAAGGAAAGCATGGAAAAGGAATATTGTAAATCAATAATAGAACATGGTAAAGAAGATCTAAGGCGAAGAAAAATATCCTACAAAAAAGCTGCAAACACTAGAAGCCCTGTGAATGAGGGAAAATTTGTGTTTTTGGGGTAGCAAGAGAGTCTTTGCCTCAAATCATGGTCCCAAAGGGAGGAAGAGAGGCCAAGGAACTATTGCTAGCATTTTGAATCTTTTCTTATCGCTTCTTAACCTACTATATTATGCACAAATGAAATCAAACTACTAAATCACCAAAAGCAACCTATTCTTAACCATAAAAGAAATACATCTAACAACAATTTGATCTAAAAACTGAATTAAAGCATACAAATAGAAGTAAAGAGAAGCTTGGATTCTTGGATTGGGCCCTAAACCAAGAGAATTAGCCCTCTAAGGTAACTTAGTGCTAGCTCAAAAAGGATTCCATCTTCATTATAAAAAAAATAGCAAGTTTACATGAAACTGTCACAAAATAATAAGCTCGAAATTTGAGCAGAGTTTACATAAGAAAAAATATGACTCTAGTGAGGCCCTAGGCCTCTTTACTTATATATATGAAGCTACCAATAGCTTCCTTAAAATCATGGAGGCTTGGCTCCCAAAACTCGAGATAACTATGAGTCATCCTCCACTTGCTCGGCTGCCTTCTAGTGCATGATTCGACTGCTTGTACTCCGAGCTCAATGAAGCGGAATTCAAAGTGAGGAGTAATAAATGAGGGTGATTCCCTCCCATAAGTCCTCTCCTCTCTCTACTTCTAGTTATTTCTGCCATTTGACCATTGGATCCTTGACTTTGACCTCGAAATCCATCAATAATCTGCATTAAATACATGTTAGACCACATGGCATCATTACTAACTCAACTCACTCTATAAGCATAAATATAATCAAAAAATCATACAACAAGCTAAGAGAATGGTTGATTTTACTAGGTTAGGAGGTAAAATTAGCCCTATAACTACCCATTTATGAGGCTCATCACCCTGATGCACTTCTTAGTGAGTTATGCGGATGAATGGCTCGGCTACCATAAAACAGATCTAGCTCAATAGAGTTGTTTCAAGGAGTCAGATGGATGAACAAAAAAATCTGAGACAAGGAAACAAGGATAATGATCCATAGTGAAGGAATGTTGAAGTATTGTTAAACCATGAATAAGCATGGAGAGCCTTAGTGATTGAAGAGCTTTTCACATAGAGGATTGTGCCTGGTTGGAGTGTGCAGGTGGAATGAGAATTAATTATCAGTATGGAGAAAACAGTCAAGTGACCATTCTCATGGTTAATGCAGTGGTAGAGACCAAGTTAGACACAACATTAGACTGGAAGGGCCATGCCAAAGTACAATCATGTAGTGTGAATGAAGGATAGAGTGGCAGCATCTATCAAGGGCAATAGAGGAGCAAAACCCAGGAGCTCAGATGAGGGATGTGAGGGAAACAAGCATAGTTTCCAAACAGCTAAGAATAAAATCTCTATGTGAGTACACTATTGTGTAAGGATGAGAGAGATCGTGTTATATACAAAAAGGCTGAGAGTGCCTATGTAGAGGTAAGATACCTTGAGAGTTGCGTTTTTGTGAGTAAGACAAAAGTTTCCTATGTGTTGTGTGTAAGGCCAAAGTTACTTGTGCGTTATGTGAAAGGTTGAAAGTGCTTGTGTTGTGAGAAAGGTTGAAGGTGCCTATGTAGATAAGGAAGGCCAAGAGGTGAACCTATGCTATGGAGGGAAAAAGACCGAGAGATGAGTAACTTTTGATGAAGAGCAGAGAATAGAGCTATGTGGATTACGATGAGTGAATGATGTTGAACAAGTTAGTGGGTCACTGCAATGTGTGCAAAGTGAGCAGAGAACAAAGTTGAGATCAGGTAGAGTGGTTTCCAATTATAGAGAACATACAATTCCTATTTGAGTGTGGGTTGGTGCTTGCATACAGGAAGTTGGTGCTTCCATCTATAGTGGGTTCCTGAGAAGGCTTGGTGGTTGGTTCCTCCTACAAGATGGCTTGCAAAAATCTAAGGAGTTGCAAGTTGGTTCTTGCAAAAAATCCATGAGGTGAGTGCCTCACATGGTGCTTCTAGTAAGCTAGATAGGTGTCTATAAAAAGAGGGAGTTGGTGCTTCCTACTAGTGGTTGCTAGAAAACATTCAAAGGGAGTTGGTGCTTCCTGGGTGCTCACAAAACATATTGATGTAATAGAGTAGGTGTTTTTATTTACATCAATAAAAACAAAAATATTTGGTGGCTTTTTACTGAAAGGGTTTCCACATAAAACCTTGTGTCTCATGTGTATGATTCTCACGGCGTGTGCTTGTATGTTGATTTTATATTTCTACTCATTACATGGATGGTTTCCAAGTATGAATCATAAAATAAAATTGGCATAAAAAGTTAAAATTAGCCTTAATATTGATTCACCCCCCCGTCTCAGTATTATCATTTGTTTCCAACAATTGGTATCACAGCCACGTTCCTTTAGGAATATATTAATCACTAGAAGGTAGATCAAAGCGAAAAAATGGTTGATCGAGTTTGCCTAACAGCAGAAGGAGTTCCATTTTTAAATGGATTAGACTATGAGCTCTAGAAGGTTATAATGTTAGGTTATTTAATGGCCTTGGATGTTGATATGTGACTCTTCGTATTGAATGGAGAAAAGAGTGAGAAGAATGAAGAAGCCCATAAGATTGTCATGAAAGGGCTATCTAAGTCAGATGTTGATAAAGTGAGTCATTGTGAATCAACAAAAGAAATGTTGGAGAAACTACAATGTCTGTATGAAGGAGAATCCATGTGGCTCAAGAGAAGGATGAAGAACCTTGTTGTTCTAGCAATGAGTCAGAACATGCAGAAGTTGTTGCTCATCATGTTCGGGTTGATGGTGAAGAAGTCTTTGAAGGGAGATCATGCTACTCAAAAGGTAAGTTATTATCGTGTGATAAATGAAAAGAGATAGGTCCTTCATTATCTAGATGTACATTTGTATCAATTGAAGATAAATATAGCTATGCATCTAGTAATTGTAATGAAGATAGACCCACTTTAGTAGCATAAGCAAATGAGGAATCCCCAGAGGAAGAAGTGAGATTTGCGGTGTGCTCATCCATAGGAGAAAACAATAATACTCTAGGTAGTGATGAGGAAGGGATAACCCTTAGACCTATGGAAGGCTCCATGGACACATAAATGGGCTTAGATCTCCACGGTAACTCAGCTAACACCTCTGATAGTGAAGGAAAGGATCTAAAATAAAGGATATTTTTTAGAAAGAAGTTGATCTTTGTTCTAAAGGAGCTCAAGGACCTATCAGAGGTAAATAGAAAGAAAGAGGCGAAACTAAAAATTTATGATCTTGAGAATGGAAGGTTGAGAAAAACATTAGTTGATATAAATTCTCAACAAGAAGAGGCTAGCAGACTAAATAGAGAGTTAACCAATCAACTGAGCAAGAAGGAAACTTACAGTGAAAGACTAAAAAATGAAGTAGTCTCATTGAGACATGACTTAGAAAAGTCAAATAAAGAGTTTTCTCATTATCATAATCTTGAGTGGAGAAATAAAGTCTTGGATGATATGTGTGGTAAGAAAATATCCCCTCTCATCAAGACTGGTTTGGGTTTCAAGGAAAAACCTATCTCCAATAATGCAAAGATTGAAGGATCAACTTCCTAGGTAAAGGGAGTCCAAGGTTCCAACAACAAAAAAGAAAGAAAGTTTGTTGGAAAACAAAAACAGAATGGAAAGCAGAAGAGGCAAGAGAAGGAAATGAAACAACAGAAGGCTAAGAAGCTGGTAATAAAATAGAAGAGGGCTAGGAAGGTGAAAGAAAAAGTAAAAGACAGTAATGCAAACTATCACGGGAGGCACATAAAGAGCCAACAGAGGTAATTTCCTACTCAAGGACAAAGCCTACAAAGAAAAGGCAACCTTTGTAATCAAAATCCTTTTCATAGATATTGTTTTTCTTGTAAAAGTTAAGATACTTGATATTGTTTTGATTAAATAATGAAACATACTTGCCTGACAATTGAATATGAAATATTCATCTTGATTACTTTGATGATGGTTGAAGAAGATGTATTAGTTCTCCCTCTTGCATGATATTCTTCCACATAAAAAATACTTTCTTCAATAGGTAAGGTTTCTTCCTTTCATGAGGATGATTTCCTGCTTCCTTGGATGAAATTCTTCAAGGACAAGGAGACAATCCTTGCTTGCTTTATAACATCATAAAGCCATAGACTATAGATGGCATGAAAGGAAACAAGATGTGCTAACTAGAAACAACCCAAGAATGCACAAAATAGCTATAAGAAGGCAAAATGGCCACAATATGAGTTTTGGAAATAATGTTGTCAAAAAGAGTAACTCCTTTGCCTCATTCTTAGGCCAAGTCAAATGCTACAATTGTGGAAAATTTGGGCACAAGAGAGCTTGCTGCAAAAATGAGAAGAAATGGAATGCTTCTTAGCATATGCATGCGAATGTAGCAACTTGGGATTTGAAAAGAAGGAGCAAGAATGGATTTGAAAAATATAGAATTGTCTTCAATTCTATGTGTCAAAAGATCAAGATGAAAAAAGGAGGAAGAAATCAAAAGAATGATCCTCTTACCCGTGTGATAGACACTTCTGTAGGGCATAAAGGATTCAAGAGGATTTTGGTCAAGAATGAGGAGGTGAAATAGAAGATTCCTCTATTTATGTGCAGTCGAAAAGAATCCAAAATATGGGCAAAGAAGAAGCTTGAGAGTAATGCTTCTATAAGGACTTGACCATTAAAGGTCTAGAAGAAGAAGGCAGATGATCTACTCAGGGGGAATAGATCCTATGTTTCTTTTCAATGAAGGAAGATAATGGCCTCAAGGGAGGCCAAATAAGTTAGATGCAGGAAGCTAAATGGAATGAAAAGAAATGTGCATCTGATTGATGAAGGTATGGTTGTGTTTTCTTACTGATTACAAGAATAATTTGATTTATTTTGAACGTATCAGCATTTAAAATGAGGAGTGAAGCCAACATGAGGAGTACACAAAAATTTATTATGTTATGGGAAGAATATGGGGTGCAATGGAATGACAAGAATCTCACAGTCAATTTAGGCCCACATGATCAATCCCCACGCAAGAGGCAAGAAAGATGTTGTTGGAGATCAAAGAGCATTGGTTCAGGGGGAGCTGGTTTGATAAGGAGTAGTAGGCAACAATTGGCAGCCTCAAAAAGGAATATTGTTGAGCAAATGAAAGGTTTTCATCTTTGGTGAAATATCCTTATTTCATTTAAGTTGTAAGTTTAATTATGCATATCAATCTTGTGTTCATGAAACACAATTGGTGCAAGCTTGTCATGTCCCTTAACTCCCAATTGGTATCGATATATCAATTTGTTCTGTTGGGATTATGTTGAGTAACCTTGCCTGCAAATGGACATTTCTTTCTAAAAAAGGAAATATTAGAGTTTTCTTTATACAATGCTCCATTTGTATCATTTCCTTTGGTGCAATTCGTATAAGAGGAAGTCCCTATTGTATGAGAATGATCTCAAGGGGAGAAGTGGAGATGCTAAAAAATGTGAGAACAGTCTCAGAACAGCAGCATCAAGGAAGAAGTGTGAGCTTAAATGCATCATCATTAATTGTTATTTACAACAATAACAATACCATGAGCAGTTTAATGAGTATCAATCTTTATGATACAAAAGATTAATTAGTGGAGAGATTGCTCAGCAAGAAGCCATAAGGTGTCCAAATTTGGAAGGACAACAAAGAGGCAGTATATTTTTAGGGGGAGCATATCAAATATGCCCAGCATCTGGAGAAGTAGTATGCACATCTCAATAGCTAGACTCTGGTCTTGACAACCAAGTGATTGTATGAGAAGAGAAAGACAGATTGCAGCCCCTTGCCATTGATGTCAAAAGGGTAGACAATTGTCAAGAAGTTGTGATGGCCTATGTAGAAGAAAGAAAGCCATTGGTGTCTCATGCAATGAGATGTGTGGAAGCAGCATGAGGTTTGTCCATCACATGAAGAGAAGGATGGAGTGTTGCCATCAATGCAAAAGGGGGGGGATTGTTGGACAATTAGCATTGTTTGGATTGCCAGTGGTCTAGCAAAGGCATTTGCAAGTGTGTTGGCATTGATGACAATAATCATGCTAGAGAGACATGTTTGGTACTTGATATTTCCTAACTATTGGTAGGAGAGTTGGGATTGATGTTAACCAGACTAGCTTAGATGCTTGTTACAATAGATCTTGGCAGTGATGGCCCAGGAGGAATCTCATGGTAGCTATAAGATTATTGCATAAAATCATTACAGTATTAGGCTTATTAGAGAAGCCATAAAATTATGATTACAATGATGGACCAGATGGAAGTCCATGATAGTTGCAGGCTTCATGAAAAGGACAATCATGGTAAGTGTGATTTCAAATGTGTGGAGCGTTAAGGAGAAAAAGAGTGGCAGAGATTTTGGAGCCATATTTGACGTAGTAGATGGGCTCAAAGCCTATAATAGACCCTATATCAGACCCTATCCACTGGAAATTTCTCTAGAAGAGCTTTCCAATGATATGCAGAAGTCCAGAAATGGATTCCTGGTTCAAAAGTTATGGCCTACTGAAGTTTAGGGATTTGAAGCCTTATGTAGGAAGGAGTATCAACATATTGAATATCGACGATCGAACATATCATAGATCAAAAGATCGAACGTCAAAATATCAGCAAATTGATGATCGAAGGTCAGCATATCGACACACTAGCAATCGGATAATCGTAGCTTCTAAACGTGAGAATGTTTTAAAAGTTATGATATGGGTGAAGCGTCGATAGCATTAAAAGTCATCGGGAATGTTAATAAAGGATTAACAAAGGATTTCATCACAAAACCAAAGGTGGGCGAGCCCTTTTCTCTCTCCTCTAGTAGAACACATGGTAGGATATGATTAGCTCTGATAAGGACACATGGCAAAATGTGATTGGCTCTGATAAGGATACATCAGGATCTGATTGGCTTTGATAAGGGACAAGTGGCAACTGATGTCATCATGGTGTGGCAGTACAATAGGACACATGGTAGGCATATTCAAACATAATGGGTGGTCTAATGGGAAATAACTGGGTGACATGCGTAACCTCTAGGTATTCGCCATGTGGAAGTGATGACATCATATTTGAAGTCGGTAATCGAAGGATTAAGGATATCAAAACTTTAGAATAGTTGGCTATTGAAAATTTTCTAATAAGGGGGCTCGGATATTAGGTTGGCACCATAGTCGTAAAGACTCAAAGAACTAAAGGCACAGAGCTGAAGTCAAGCATCGAGAGCTATGGGCTATATCGGAAGTGGGAATATCGCAACTCCAAAGTTAAATCCCTAATTTGAAGCTTTTGATGAGAGGGGCTCCAATATTTTCTTAGTGCATGGTTAAGAAATTAAATAACCAAGGGTGTAAGCACTTAACAAAGGGAAAATAGCCCCTAGCAGGATAAAAAATTCTCTACCACCTCAAGGCTAAGTGGCAGGTCACAACACTCGGTCCTATGGTGAGAAATACAGGAAGGGCTAAGCGGAAGGCGCTCATCAGATTGAATGTCGATGATCAAAAGATTAGAATATTGTACCAATGTACAAGGATCTAAAGAAAATATGGGTCAACAACTGTGAAGTTGAATGTAGGAGCAGAGGAGTTGGTCTCATGATTAATGATGACTGTCAAATATCATTGGGTCAAGGCAGCAAGGATAACAATATTCTAAAAAGAGTGTTTGGTTTTCCTTGAGGTGAGACAAGCTATATATGTGCTCTAATGCACATCTCAGAGAGTTACGTGGATGAATGAGTCGACCACCATAAAAAAGATGCAGATTGGCGGAGTTGGTTCATGGAGTCAGATGGATCAACGAAAAACTCTGAGACAAGGCAACGAGGACAATGATCCACAGAGAATCCATGCCAAAGTACTGTAAAACCATCAATAATCATGGTGAGGCTTAGTGATAGGAGATTTATTCATAGAAAGGATTGTTCTTGGTTTGAGAGTGCAAGTGGATTGATAATTAATTCTCAATATGGAGAAAATAGTCAAGTGAATAATATCATGGTTAATTAAGTGGTAGAGACCAATTCATATGCAACAACAGAATGGAAGGGCCATGTTCAAGTACACTCATGGAGTGTGAATGCAGGATAGAGTGGCATCATCAATCAAGGGCCAGCAGAGGAACAAAACCCAGGAGATCAAATGAGTGATGTGGGGGGAAGCATCATAGTTGCCAAAGAGCTAAGAAGAAAATATTTAGGTCACGATATTGTTGTGTAAGGCTAGGAGAGAGTTTGTTCTGCAAATAAATGATGAGAGTGCCTATGCAGAGGTAAGAGACCCCAAGAGTTGCGCTATTTTGAGTAAGGCTAAATTTTCCGTGCACTGTGTGTAAAGCCAAAGTTTCCTGTGCCCT
>APFE030221475.1:0-20017 GCA_000404065.3 Pinus taeda
TGATAGCTCTTTCATCCCAAATTATGGCCAGTCCTCTTGAAGCACCAAAAGCATCTACTACTGCTACTTTGTTGCCTGGCCACAATTCTGCAAGTGTCTGGTCCAGTATTGTAGAGTTACATTTGGTTTCTTGTATGAAAAAAATTTGGGGCTTCTCCATTTGAATCATGTTTTTTATCAGTCTATATTTTCCAGGGCTATTTAGCCCTCCAATATTCCATTAGATAAGCTTCATGGTGCATTTCCAAGAAGGGGGTTGTAATACTTTGTAAGCTTGGAATATCTTCCTGATTCTACCAGCATTTCCCCAATGTGGATGGTTCTCTGTAGATCGATTTTCCTACTTTTTTTTGTTTTATTTAGTAGTATTTTTTCCATCTCATTGACTCCGAGGCTGGATGCCTAAAGATCTTTGTTGTTGTGCTCTGGAGAGGATGACTTCTAAGATTTACAGTTGCCTTTATGGGATTTTGTCGTATTCCTTTTTCTTACAAGCTTGCTCTAATCCTAATATATCTAGATCTCCAATGTCGAAGATCTCCGGCTCCTCTTCCATGTGCTGGATTCCACTTCTTTTTGCTACTATTTCTTCTACAATCATGATTTCTTGTTGCATATTGTCAACCTCCATACCTTGAGTATTCCATTTCGGTGTGAGACTGGGGGCGACCGAGGTATGGTCCATGGATTGTACAGATTTTTGGGTAATCTTAGAGCTTGAAGGGGTGGAGAGAGGAGCCATCTTGGGGATATCCTTCAATTGGTCAGGGATTTCATAGGTGTTCTGTTCTGTCTGATTCAGGATCTCAAAGTTGTTGCTTGTGGAAGGCATTGAGGTATTAACTGTAGGATTTTTAAGGCCAGGTGAGGGTTTCTTGTGATTCGTTTTACGGTTGGTGACCTTGATAAAGCCATCAAAATCTGATTTTTCCGCATTGGAGGTGTTCAAGGCTTTCAGGTTTGAAGGGAAGTCTCGGAAGAGATGGCCGACGGCATGGCATTTCCTGCAACGGAATGGGATATGCTCATATTCTATTGATTGTATCCATTCAAAATCATCATGGTAAAGACTTACCGCATCTAGGAGAGCTTTGTTGAGATGCATGTAGGCAAAAATTTGAGCATAGGAGGTGTATCGCTTGAGTTTCGTCTCCTCTACGATTTTAATGAACTCCCCTAAGCCATCCCGATTTCTTTCAGCGAGTCCTCATCCCAGTACTCTAGAGGAAGGGAATAAAGGCGAATCCACATTGGTGTCGAGCTCAAATCCTCTTTGTCATGATTGAGTCGTTCTATCCAATCTCTCAAATATAAACCTAGTGCATTGAAAAAATACGGTCCTCCATCCACAACTCTGTTTCGGTCTTCTATACAGTTGAAAATCGTTGTAAAGAAGCCTTTAGGCCCTAGCTACAGGGTAATGTGCCCCTTTGGTTTCCATTTGGATCCTATCCATCCATGCAATGCTTTCTCGATAGGCTAGAAGCCTATAAATTTTCCAATCAACGCATGATCCTTCATGTACTCGATTTGATTATTGGTCCGATGGCTTGGGAGCTCAATCTTTGGTCTTTCAGCCACTACAAGCTTACATGTGGCTGACGTCACCCTCGGTGCTCCATTCTTGTTCGTGTTGTTAGGCAAAGTGTTTGGAACTGGTTCAGCGTCGTCCTTGTGTTTTGTCGTGACATCTTTAGTGATAATGGGTGGAGGCGCCCTATCCTCCCCATGAGGGGAATCCATTGCTTGTGAATTTTGCTTTTGTTTCATAGTGTTGTGTCCTTAGTGTTGATCGGAAACAGGAAAATGTGGTCTGTGTAGGTCTGTCGTTCGCAGGTTTCACTCAAACCCTAGCCATCCATCGTTGCAAAGTATTCTCCAACTTTTTTATTATTAATTGAACGAACATTTAAATTTAACTTTTTAATTTATTACTTTTAACTTTTCATTATTATTTGAGTCAACATTTAAATATTTACATTCATCCCTAATGTTACTTTTATTTATTTATTTATTTATTTATACTAACCTAAACTGGGTTATAACTGGGTTATAGAGCACATCTAATCAATATATTAAAAATGTAATTTGTATATATGTAGGCTAAATCCCTACCATCCACCTAATAATTATTAATAAATAAATTAAAATTGTGGAAACCCAATTTCAAGATAGATATGGGTAATTACACTATGTCAAAAGGCATCAACACAATTCTGATAAAAAGAACTAACTCCAAACTCAACCTAATTATAAATTAGTAATTTAAAAAAACAAATTTTATTTAATTAATGATTAAATACAATTTATATTAAATATTAAATTTTTTTTGAAGTAACTAAACTATGTCAAAAGATATCCACACAATCATGAAAAAAAAACAAAAACTAATAATTTAACTAATCAAATTTGTACTAAATATGTTTTTGAGATAACTAACTATTTAAAAAGGCATTCACACAATCATAATGAGAAAGACTAACCCACACTCAATAAAAACTAATAACAATTTAAATAAAACATTTTTTACATAATTAAAATATGTAATAAATAAATTTCTTTAAACAATTTTTTTTGTAGAAATCACATGATTTTTTTTTTACCAACACTAAACAATAAGTGTGATCCAACAAGTGTAGTTCAACATGAGAACCTAATAAACCTCACTGATTGATTCCAAAAGCATCCCAAAACAAAAACTTAAATACAATTTTTTTTATATTAAATATTAAGAAATTTAATGTGATTTGAGAATCTTATGAGGAAGACTAACCCACAATTACCTTTTCTAAGAAGGTTCTAAGTAGGTGATGCCCCAATTGAACACTTTATATATTGCACTTGGCTTTCAAATTCTCAGCGTGGTTGGTTCAATTGCTTCAATTGCATGGTTGCATTTTTGTGTTCTAAGTAGGTGATGCCCCAATTGAACACTTTATATATTGCACTTGGCTTTCAAATTCTCAGCGTGGTTGGTTCAATTGCTTCAATTGCATGGTTGCATTTTTGTGATTTTAGATTTAAGATCTCTATGTAGCCCTGCACTCGATTAGAAAATAGTTAAAGTGGTCAAATGAATGTTATTCTGAGTGATTTGATTTGGTTAGAGAGTTTTTGCTAAGAGTGCCCTACAAATGGCATGATACCCTGAAAGCCGTGTGCAGAAAATGGGAGTGTATCGTCATTAACCCTAAGTTCTATGCGGACAGGAAGATATGGGGGGCCAGCCAGCACTTGCTATGCTTGATTCAAAGAGATCAGATGGCTGATGACGATGAGCATTTTGCAATAAGGATATATGACCCTGTCAATCGAGCCTCTCAAAGGTTACCTCCCATTGAAGATCCTGATATTCATTCATGGAATACCAAGATTGTGTTCATGCGTTGTGGTGAAGCAGAAGCTGGTTGTCATGGGCGGATTTTACCGGTCAAACACCCATCTTACGAAGAGGCTATACATTTATGACTTTGCATCTGCCAGATGGACCCGGGGAGCTGACATGCCTATACCACGATCTCTTTTTGCCTGTTCTGTCTGTCCTACAGGCCTTATCTACGTCCTCGGCGGGCTCAACGAAGATTACGAGTATGTGGTGACTGCATAAACTTACAATGTGGAGGAAGACAAATTGGAAATGTTGCCTCCTATGATCGAACATCCCGGGGGTGCGAGGGTGTTTTTGTGGATGGTAAGTTCATGATGTTCATGGAAAACGGATTCGAGCGAAGTGCAGAAGTTTTCTATCCGAGTGCGAGAATGTGGACAAGGTGGGAAAATATGTTGGGTTTCAGGGGACAATCGACATGTGCGACTCCTTGCTGTTCTTCTTCTGGGGAGTTGTACGTTTTCTGCGAACCTCAGGTGATGAAGTATGATGGTAACAACTGTTGTGGCTTCTCTTCCCCAACCTATTCGCGTTGTTAACTGTGTTACACAGTGGCACTACTGTATTTCTGTTAGCGGATCTGACTTCAGGGTCACACCCTACAAACACGCCACGTATCTCTTTAACCCGTCAACCGTGCAATGGATTGAAGTTGGTGGTGGGGACGAAGGCTTTGCGGACATGGTCTATTCCGTAGCGAGCATAGAGGTTTAAATACTTAAAACTATCTATCTCACAGAGATTTTCCTGTGGTTTTTTCAGTTATTTCTTGTGTTGTGCAATTCCAAGGTATAAGGACTTGTAAGTTTACACAGTCACGCCTGACATAATAGAGTCAATGCTTTTATGTGGTGATTCCTGTGTTTTATGTTATCGAACACTATTTAAGTTATTATTTATCATATGTTTTTTAAGGAAATACTTCATATTTGTCAAGGAGTGTTGCTAGTGCAAGTGTTGTCTCTTTGTCTGTTAGATGGTTAATTTGATTCAAAGATCAGATATGCAATACTAAAGGATAACCTTATATCATTTTAGGAAGTTCATTGCATGTTTTTATAGTGGATCAAAACTTGTCTCTGCATCTTATTTAAAAGAACGTGGCTCTTTGAAATCGTTCTATCTTGCGAATAGATATTAATTATGGTGTCATAGACCAGTGGTGTAAATTAGTAAATAGATATTAATTATGGTGTCATAGACCAGTGGTGTAAATTAGTAATTTTTGTTAGTATTTACCAAATTATCAATAACAATATTAAGAGAAGAGAATTTGAGAACTTGCCTATAAGTAGGTGTAGCATAAGACACTGGGTCACTCAACATTCTGAGAAAATTATGGATGTGGACTCAGCTGTGTGTTCAAAGCCTTGATGACTTGCCCACTTGAAGAAACTAAGCGCTATCCTAGCAATTTTTTCCTTTGATTGTACAGGTAATATATCAGACTGTAGGAGCTCAAAGCCCTGATGACTTGCCCACTTGAAGAAACTAAGAGCTATCCTAGCAATTTTTTTCTTTCATTGTACAAGTAATATATCAGACTGTAAGAACTCAATTTGGTTGCCATTGAACTCTGTAAATTGTAGGAACCTGTTTCCAATTACTTTTCTTTTAGTTAAGTTTAAGCTCATCTCAATTCTTTTGTTACTTTGGATATTATTGTCGGTAGTAATTCATATTTAACATTTCATTTGGTGTTTCTGAGAGATAACCGTATGAAGGACCCTCTTGATGATAATAAAGTGTACAAAAGGCTCAACGACACTAATAGGCCCATACTACAAATTATAACATAAGAAATTAGAAACACTGCCTTACAACCTTGATTAGATAAAGAACCTTCGCATACACTGAGAAACTATTTCTGGTGACCATAACCACAAATGAATTGCTTTAAACCCATTACAAATGGTTCTCAACTCAAGGGAGAAGCCTCCAAAAGCACATATTGAAGCTTTTTAGCCTAGTTTAAGGCACATGATGCATGAAGAATTTGGAAAAACTGTGGTGCTAAAGTTATTTAAGATGTTGAAGTGCAACCTAGAACTTACATTGGAGGTCTAATTTCCTCCTAAAATTGACAAACCTTGACTTAGCAAATATGCAGGCAATGTCCTATCTACATTTCTATAGCAACATTGCCATAACAATGAAAGCATAAGGTAGGAGGCTTTGGAGATGATTAAAAATCTTAGTTTGTAGTGCAATGATCCAGATTCTGTAACAGCTACAGTCAATTCCATCAGAGGAGTTACTGGGGTGTGGATGGGAAATTTAACTTTACTTACTAGAGGGTTGGAATGTTTAATGGAACTCAAGCATTGTCTAATGCCCCTAATGGTAAATCCTTGAATACTTTGGCAGCAACTATAGCAAGTTACTTCCTCTTCATGTATAGAGCAGATTGATATGAGTAGGCAACAATAATGTTGTTATTGGGTTACAAGATTGTAAAATCAGTAGATGGGTTTGTACAGGAAGCCATGCACATGATTCAACTAGAAACTGTTCTAAAAATCTTGATACAGAAAAATGAAGATGCTTCTCATTTGCAGATACTACCCTACAAACCTCCTAAGAAGAGTGGCAAAGATGATAGAATAGCAACAGTAAAAGCTACTTTAATATTGCATATTCTGGTACTCTGTATGGAACCTCCCGAAGTAGAAACTCAACCAGATCCACAAAATCCAAACTATCATCTGGAGGTAATTTTGATTCCAGTGTAATATAAGTCAAAGAAGAATCTGTGTGAAAACCCAACTATCGAATATTTTCTTTTGCAAGCATTTCATCAGCTTTCTTATCCATCACTGCAATATTTTGCTACAAGGAGAGCATAGATTCTCTTTAGTCTTTTTGCAGGCTCAGACGCACCACTTTTAACAAATTGTTTCAATGGTTGACTAAAGGCATCATCCGTGTCAAAATATATGAGTTCCTGCATGGTAATTTCAGGTTAAGATGGTGTGCTCTTCCCAAATTTTATTTCTCTTCACGTTCCAAAGCAATCTTCAAATTCTTTTTCTCTTTAAGTTCCATAGCAATATTAAGTTTGAAAAATGGAGCAAGAGAATGCAAAGGGCAAATTCAGTTAAGGAAATGCAATTACATATGAAAAACTTTAGCGAGATAAATTTTAGATGGTGCAGTTGAGGTTGTGACAACAGTTGTGGTTTTGGCCACTTTCTATGACACATAATTTTGATCTTATGATATAATATGTAGTTGAGGCAAAATAAATCATAATATACATGATTTGAATGTCGAGTTATAGTTGAGGCTCTTAAAACGCTAAAGGTTTTCAAAATAAATCATAATATACATGATTTGAATGTCGAGCAGATGCTTATTAGTTCTTTATTTCACAATCTGAAAATATAACGAGGAGTATCAAAACCAAGAGTTAGATTCAGAGAAACGTCTCTATTGTCAAGGGTTGTCAAGGGTTTATATGTCCTAATTAGTAAATGGTCATGTAGGTTCAATGTTTTCGATTTAGTTTATGCAGGATGAAAAGAAAGAATGGCGGCAGCAGCACAATTAAGGTCCAAGAAATGAACCTGTCATGCAACTTTTTCTTCGGGTGGTCACGCCAAATAAATAAATAAAAAGTGTAAAGCCGAGGAGGAAGGAAGAGAAGAGTCAGATGGCCTCATGCAGAAAAGGAAGGTACTGCCACTGAAGTGGGGTGTTAGCAGCCATGGATGATGTGTTGGTTGCTTGAAATGTAAGATTGTTTGGTTGTGCATGTTTGAGAGGGTCTTTCTCTTCGATTCCATTAGACAGAAAAGATGAGGGGTTCAGTGGTGGAGAAATTGTTATAAATATTTTGATATTTGTTTTAATATAACCAAGAAAACGATGAAGGTTCCATAGTTGGGAACAAAAAGCAGCTGGCCGAACAATTAAACAAGTGACCGGTTTAGATAAATCGATTCTCACTGTAAATTTACACGGTTGATGGGGTCGAAAGGTTAGAGTAAGGGCGGCGGATGCTTTCGGCGAGTGAGTCTTGTTCGTAGTCGTGGCTACGACAGATCAATGGTATGGGAACGGCAGTTTGCTCTTGATAATTGGACCTTGTAGTAGTGGTTACGTGTGGCGTGGAAAAGACAGCAAATTGGGTGGATGTGGGTGGATGTAGGTTTAAGAGTGGCAAAATGAGAGAACAGTTAGAGAAAATAATTTTAATGGAATTGAAATGAATTATATATATATTAACTATTTTTTTTTTTTTGAGTTTATTGTATCATATTGAACACTTGGGTTGAGGTTTAATCATTCAGAGTTTAAGGTTTTGATAGCAAACGATAACTTGTGCTTGTTAAAGTGAAGATTAGAAAACATATTCTCTTGTATGATATACTTTTGTTATGTTTATTTGTGGTAAACCTGTGTTTTAAGTTGGGGATTGTTAGGAAATAATACTATGTTTCAATAACCATTTTTGTAAGGTTGTGTGTTCACCAGATGCCTATAATGCATTGAGTTATTTTAAGATTTTCTATTATGTTTTAAGATTGGTTATTACTTGCTTATTTATTATCTTTGTTTAAAAGACTCATTTAATTGTTTTAGTATCTTTTTAGTATTCTTTTATGCTCTTCTCTTCCTTTCAAGTTGTGTAAGGTTACATCTTTTACAATAAGTTATCATCTTTATATAATTGCAAATTCACTCTTTTCCTTGTCCTTAACTTTATCAAATATATACAATAAAATTGGAGATCAAACTTAGAAATTCCCCTTCATTCTTAGTGTTATTGTCTCCTTATACTTATTTTTCCTTCATGTCATTTTAATAATAGGTTTATAGTCCTTCTAGGAGTGGCTACATACTATCTTAAGGTATGCCACCTTTAATTTTGACTTCATTGGCATGTGCCTTCTGTAAATTGTACTACTATTCTATCGATTTTCGTTTCTCCGCATCTTTCTCCAATAACTAGTGTTTATTTATGTCATCTAGTTAAGTGAATCAATTCCACATATTTTGTGGTTGTATATACCTTCACTTGTAATACCCTTTCTTCAATATCAATGCCAAGCCTCTAATTTTATACTATAGATACATCTTTTTTTATAATCATGCACTCAATAATAAATATTTGAAACATAAACTCATTGTTCTATTGCTTAATTATCTATGTCATCATGTTATAAAGAGCATATCAAGGATTCCACATTCTCTTTTAGAATAAATAAAAGTCGTTTTATATTTCTTTATTAAAACCTTTATCAATAGCTTATTTTTACATAATAATGACTCATTCAAATCCTATATACCCAACTTTAAGTCTTGCCTTATTTCCACAAATAATGATTATATTAAGACTTAACATTTTTAACATGTATTATCATAGGAGCCCAGGAATTCACTTTTAATGTACCATATTGACATGTTCCTCTCCATGATGTTGTAGCTCCCACAACCCCCCTCAAAAAATTTGCCCATGCTTCGATTTTTTATCCTACCTTTGTTCATAAGAACTATCATTTTTACTATGGTTAAATGTTCTTCTTGTTTATTTAGTGTTGCATTGACTTTTTCTTTCTTGTAATGTTGTGATGTCTTAAGTGTGTTGTCATCATGATTACTAATTCTTGTCGACAGTTACACAAGTTCTGAAGACAAGTAAACACCCTATTAAACATAAACTAAGTCTTGTCCTAATGGAGCACTAGTTTCTTATTTTGTCTTGAGTAACTGCACAATCCTATCCTTGTGAAATGGGTATCTTCCTATGAGGCCGGACTGCCCAATATTGAGAGACAGAAAGCCACTGAGAAAGTAGAATACCTAATCACCCTTGTGAAACAAAATTGTGCAACTCACTTTGCGAGAAAACTGCACAATCCCTTATCACTAGGAATTGTCGAGTCTCTTATGTCAATGAATTGTATAGTCCCCTCAATCAACTATTTGTGTACTCCTAGAAAATAAGGAGTGTGCATTCTCATTTGACAATGTGGCACAAGTTTCTCTTCTTGATTTGAAGGCAAGTGTGAGTCACTCCTTGATTTTAGGCATGTGCATCAAAAATCATACCCTCTATATACGAGAGGCTCATAAAGCTCATTCTCACATTCAGCATTGGAGCTCTTCCATTCTCACAAGTTCAAAGAGCTTTGGATTCAGTTTGTGGTGTTTTTCTCGATAGTTTTCTCAAGTGTAGCTTTTCTGTTTGCAAGCGTCATTTTGCCGAAATCTTCTTATAAGAAATGGATTTTTTTTTATTATTATTAGCTTTTACAAGTGTTGTTTTAGTCTTTTAAGATTGTTTACAAGTGTCACTGAGCATTTTTGGTCCTTTTACCTACCAAAAATTATTGTTTTTGGATATATTTATACATTCCCCTCTCCCAAAAGAAACTACACAATCTTCAAGTCTTATTGGACTTTCTCACTTTTCATTGTGCAATCAAAAGCGACAAGGCACTTCCGTTTCCAACTACAACTGTGCACTTTGTAGTAACTAGCCTTCCCAAGTTGCCAACATTGCAATCAAAACCAACAATAGCCATCCTTGGCAGTTAAAACTTCACATTGCGAATCTAAAGCCTCCTCTCCTAGTTGAGACTGTGCATTGTGTAATTTAAATCCATAAGACAATTCTATTGAAGATTGTAACTAGGTTCAATCTTGCTAAATGTATTTGAGTCATTATGTAATCTACTTATCTAAAGAATGAAAAAAGAACATTTTTATTATTGTTACAATGACTTTTATTAGTAAAAGTCCCCATTGTGGACTCTTAGACTTTATATTGAGTCATTAGAGTCATTGTACATTTTATGAGACTCTTCTTAGGATTTTGAATCGTGTAAAAGTAATTATTTTTGAGACAAAAATGGATTTTGGTACCTCCACACCAAGTCGACCCCTGCTTGATGACATCAGCCTAAAACAGAGAAATATGACCCTTAGGAAGCCAATATAAACAAGTGTAATTTGATCTATTTTCTCATTAACTCATCAAATTTGATACACAAGTAGCAGTGCAGTAAAAAGTGTGAAGTATACGAAGGAGAAGGAGAAGTGCGGGTCGAAGTTCTTGGGAAAGTCTATCTCTCTCTCTCTACAAAACTGTTGGGCTATTGTAGGATGAAAGTTGATGGTGTTGCAACGTCGAAATTCTACTGTTGTATTAGGTCAAAGGTATAGGAGGGTTGAAGTGTTGTTGTTGCATAGGTCAGAGTGTTGCATAGATCAAAGTGTTGCAATGGTCGAAGAAGCTGCTACTGCATAGATCGAAGCTTTTTCTACTGCAAGGTCAAAGGTCTAGATTAAAGATGTTGGAAGGAAGGGTTGACTTGGTGGTTGGAGGAAATCTGTGTCTAACTTGAAGAGTCTTAGATTATCTCAAGAAAACGACATCTTGTGTCTCTTGTTTTGTGATATTCATACACATGGAATTGGTAATTTCTTGATGAAAGATAATATAACAAAGAAGTAAAATAAGCCAACATAACTCACAAGTAATTATCAAGAAAGAGAATTCAAAACCTTAAGTTTACTTGCATTGGTTTCTCAACATGGTATTAGAGCTATGGTCAAGGAAGATTGGATATCACTCTATTGGCTCAAAGGAAATTGTTACTGCCTATATGATAAGTTATATGAGAATGGGATTCAGTAATATAGGAATCTAGATCAAGAAGATCTTATACTTTTTCAATGAGGTCAAAAGTCAAGGGTCCTTGAATGCACTTACAGGTTCACTTAACGATGACAATGCATGGATTATTTATAGTGGAGCACCAAGGCACATGAAAAAGGAGAGTAAAAAAATTCACACTCTATCAGAGGAACCATCTTCTCATGCAGTGGAATTGAGAGACAACAAGAGCTAAGCTATTAGAGGACTGGGATCAATATCTTTGAAGTTGGAGAATGGAGCTAAGATACATCTTAATAATATATTATATGTTCGAGGTTTGAAAAATAATTTCTTTCAATTGCTTTCTTATAAGATAAAGGGGATAGTGTTTCTTTTATTGATGGAAATGTTTTGGTTTGGGGAAAATATTCAAGTATTGATAAGTCTAGGGTTATTGGAGTTCATGAAGGAAATTTGTATAGGGTCATATGACCATCACCTCAAGCCCTAGTTCATATGGAAATCAATCCCATTGAGATATGGCATAGAAGATATGGAAATGTATACTACAATGTCATTCCTTCTCTTAATCAACTCGTTAATGGCATCCCAAATATTAAAGAAGATCATAAAGGAGTATGCAAGGGATGTGCTTTGGGTAAAAATACAAGGAAACCATTTACAAATAATGAAACAAGGTCTAAAGAAATATTAGATTTGGTTCATTCTGATGTGTGGGCCTATGTCTGACAAATCTCTTTGACGTCATCTTTGCTATGTAACATTCATTGACGATCACTATAGAAAGACATGGATCTACCTCCTCAAGAAAAAGGATGAAGTATTTGAGAAATTCAAGAAGTTTAGATCTTAAGTCGAAACTCTAACCAAAAGAAGAATAAAGATTTTGAGATTTGACAATGATGGGGAATACACTTCTAAATAATTAATTGCATATAGTAAAGAAGCAAAAATTAAGAGGGAGCTCATTATTCCCTACTATCTCGAAAAAAATGGAGCGGCTGAAAGGAAGAATATGAAAATTGAAGAAGGCATATGAACATTGATCTTTGATCAAGACTTACCAAAATTTCTTTAGGGAGAAAAAACAATAACAATAGTATATATAAAAAATAGAAGTCCTCATAGAATTCTTGATAATATGACACCTGAGGAAGCATTCACAGGGAAGAATCCAAGTGTGGACCATCACCAAATATTTGGGTGTCCTTCTTATATCCATGTGCCAAATGACAATCGAATGAAGTTGGATTATACAAGCATCAAAGGAATCTTTGTTGGCTACAATCTCTCTTCAAAGGCATATATAATCTACGTCAAGGAAGGGAGACATATTGAAGTAAGTAGGGATGTTATATTTGATGAAAACCATGCCTACAAAAGATCCAAATATATTCGTATTGAATGTGATGATGAAGATATTCCAACATTCGAAGAAGAAGAAGTACACCATGATAGTTCTACTTTAATCCAAGAAGAAGAAGGAACGCGTGCGCCTTATTCAACTTGTGATCATACTGAACACAAGGAAGAGGCCAAATTGAATCAAAGATACACTTGAAGATGCTAAAGGACACAGAGTTGCTAAAGGAACCTTAAGAGAAAGAAAAATTTTGAAAATGTATTCTGGATATGCTACATACATGACAAAACTAATTAAAGTTGAACCATCTTCATTTGAAGAAGCTGCTCATCAAGAAGAATGGAAGAAGGAAATGTAGGAATAATATCAATCCATCATGAAGAATGGGGTTTGGGAAATCGTTCCCATACCTAGTGAAATATTTGTTGTCACATATAAATGGATCTAAAATATCAAGCATGTTATTGATGTAAGTATAGACAAGTACATAGCTAGATTTGTTCCAAGGGGATTCTCTCAAAAGGAAGTGTTATAGACATATTTGGGCACATCAACCCCAAACTCATATGTCTATGATATTAGGGTTCATCAACCCCTAAAATAGTTGTTTTATACTCTAAAAAATCTTAGTCATCTAAATGCCTCATTCCCCAAAAGTTCCATCACAGAAATCATCCAAAAAGTGCCTAAACTGAATCATTTCTGAAAGCCCTGTGTTAGGGTGAGATGCATCTCAGGTGCTACACCATCTAAGTGAGATGCATCATAGTTTGGCCCTATAGTAAGTGCGATGGGCAAGTTTGGATAAAATGCTTGGAGAGTTTGAGAGTTCGTTGCTCATGGAATCTTCTAGAAACTTCTCCTATGCCACTTGCCTCTCTGAATTTTCCCAAGGATGACCAAGGGAACTAGGAAACCATCTCCAATTCCCCTCTCTTATGGAACCAATTTCAACAAATGGAATGGAATTCATCATCCTCCGTTGATGACTCATCCTCTAGCAATCATCTGCAAAAGGATCTCTCATCCAAGAGATCAGAAGGATGAATTATTTTGATTTGTAAGGAAGTCTTCTAGTTTCAGTATTGAGGCGAGAGCATTTTGTTATTGTTGGTGTGTGCTTGCTAATTCATGGGGTGAAGGAGGATTGAAGCTGGGAGGATGGCACTGGATCAGGCCATTGGGTTGTAATTCTCCTTATTATCAATAATGTTCTTCAAGATTTTTCCCAATTGATTGTGTTAACTGTAAATGCATTCATTTGTTCATTATATTTTTGGTTCTGTGATGTTTATGTTGTGATGGATCATTATGCTTTGACAGGTCTTTGTTTCTGCAACTATGCAGATACTCTCCAAGTGTGTTAAGTATGGGGAGGAGTTACGAGATCGGCCAAAGGAGAGGGGGAGATCAAGTGAGGAATCAAGTGAAAGTTACAAGTTGGTCATCTACAATCTTTCTCTTATCTATCCGTTTCTAGGTTAGCTACCGAGGGATAGCTTTTCTTATAAATACTAGTTTTCCAAGAAACAGGAAGGTTGATCCAGGTTTAAATAGGAAAGAAACGGATTACAGAAATAACCATAAATACAGAGATGCAGCAAAAATAACACTTCATCTCATTAATAGAAAATATTGAAATATGCTTACAAACCGAATGGAAATAAGACTAGCTCGGGCGATGGTAGCTTATCTCTGACAAGTGATGTAGCATCTACATGCCTTTGAATTGTGTTACAATGGGTCTTGAGGGCGTAATTATTGTTGAGAAGCAATGGAAAACCCCAAACATCCAAAAACGTAACCCTAGGATATGAAATGCCAAACTATGGGCCCCGTTGGGGTAAATTGATACACCAATTTCCTGGGGTCGTAACTTTGGCATATGATCTCTATTTGACACATATGATACCTTGTTAGAAATATCTATTCAAGGACTACAACTTATAATAGCAAATATCGACTATAATTCATATATTGAAGGTGATTTCTGCAAAAAATAAATAAATAAATAAATAAAAAAAAAAAAAAAAAAAATGTTTAGGACCTCAAATGGCTTCGAAAGTTCAAAACCTAAAAAACTGCCAAAAACAGTAAATTGTGCTACAATTAAGGAAACTAAAAAATTAAAGTAAATAATGGTGGGGGTCTAAGTGGAATAAGTGGGTTTCCACCAATATCCACCTAGATCATTCCTCCCCCCTTAGGAAGCAATGGTCCCCATTGTGTTGAGTTCCTCCATGAGATGAGGAAACCTCTACTGAACTTGGTCCTTGGTAAGCCAATTTCCCTAGTGAAGGAGTTGGCTTGCTTTGACAACTCAATATACTTTACTGTCAAGTGTTCTTGATCTATGTGTTCATGATTCGATCAATTATAGATTGTTCCATGAAGTCTGGATTTAACTCTATAGGTGTGAGTTGTTCTGTAATGTCTCATGTGTCCAACTGCTATAGAAATATTTGGGCACTGCAACCCCAATCTCAGATGTACATAAACCAAGGGCTTCTAAACCCCTAAAAGTGTTGTTTCATACCTTAAAAGAACAATGTTAGTTGATTACATCATCTCCCAGAAGTTCTCCTTGAAAAACTACTCAGAATTTGTCAAAACTGGACCATCTCACCTACTCCATGGTCAGGGTGCGATGCATCTCACCTATTGCACACGTGGGGTGTGATGCATACTGAAAATCCCTTCTGTAATGAGTGATGGGCGAGAGTAGACAAATGGCAGAGTCAGTTTTCTAGGTGGAAACCTAGATAATATTCTAGAAACTTCTCATATGACACTTGCCTCTTTGAATTCGCCCAGCGATGAGTAAGAGATCATGAAATCTCCAAGTGGAACCAAGAACTATCAGAGAAATGACACTAATCAAAAACCCAGAAGCTGACTCACCCACCTATAAACATCTATATATGGATCCATCATCCTAGAGATCCAGAGGTTGGAATTTTGTATCTTGTAAGGAAGTATGTTGGTTTCTTTGTGGAACAACATAGTGTTGGGTGATCTAGCTTTTCATGAGGTGAAGAGGGCTTTCATGCTAGGAGGATGGCACTGGGTCAGATCAACGGGTTGTAATTCTCTCTTCTACTACTTCTATCAATAAAGCTATTTGAGTTTTCCTCCATATTTTTGTATATCTCTGAATCTTGTATTGATATATGCATTTGTATGGTTAATATATATCTGATCCTATATTGTTTATGGTTATAGATCTCTATGCTTTGATGGTATTATGATTCTTTGACTCTACAAGTGTTCTTTGAAGCGGGACATGTAAGGAGTAGTAAAGATCTATTAAAGGGGAGAGGATACAAGCAAGGAGCCAAGTGAAAGACTGAGGTTGGTACTCTCTGCTTCTCTCTTATCTATTTTTCATAAAGGAAAACACAAGTGACTTTAGTTTGTTTGTTTCTAAGATAGCTACCTATCTTAGTGGGACTAGCAGTTCTGAATGGACACTAGTTTTCCTGATAAAAAAATGGCGACTCCTTGGGGAGCGAATAGATTGTTTGCTTGTTTCCATTTGTTTACTTTATAAACTACACACAGAGCTTGAAGTTAAGCTAGCTAGCCTTCAAACTCCTTTTGCTATGCAATTGCAAAGTAGATCAACAATGCTTCAGTCAATCTCTGTGTTAGTTTATGAACTGAACATCTGACTTGCAAACATCCTTAGTGCCCTAGTGGTGGCTCAAGTAACCTCATTAGATCGGCCCCTATGCTTTGCGTTTACTACCTATCGTTAGCTCAATCTAAATCCCTGAACTAAGTTGCAAATTGTGAGCAAAAACCAAACCTAGTCTTGTCACTGGACCATCGCACTGTCTCTCATCTGTAGTATAGATACATCGCACCTCTCGTGTGTTGCAGGTGAGATGCATCCCCATTTCCCTGTGTTATAGTTGCAATGATTAGGTAAGACTATTTTTGCCTCCAGATTTTGGTTTTCTCTTCATTGTCTTCCGCTTTATTCAGTAGTTTTGCTGTCTGTGATCAGTATACCACTATTGAAATTCCCTTCCCTTGCATTATTCAGACTCCATTATATAAATAATTTTAAACGTTTTTATGTATTTTTTGTCATTTACAGTTCTCCTTTGCAAACAATATCTTAATCGAACTGTCGTCTTTTAATTTGAAAGTGTCACAAGTGTCATTTTCAATCAAAGAAAAGAATCCTCATCTTTTTTATAGTCGATTACACTTTTGCTCTTGTATTTGATTTGAATTAATAATATTTCAAGTGTTGAAAGCAATTTTCAATTCAAAATCGCATAGTGTCGTCTTAGTGTTCCTTTCGTTTTTTGAAAAGAAAATTGTTAGTACTGTCACTTTGAAAGGAAAATAATTCATATCTATGCTTAGCATTATTTTTGTCATTCACACATTAAGAAAGCGGAAAACAAATGCATGCATGTGCATTTGCATTTAGACAGCTTGTGGAAATTGATTTAGGATAGTGCATCTTAGTGTGTGCCCTCTGCTCTATGTTGAAAGAATTTCACTTCTCCTTCCTTAGTAGCTAGGATTTTCATTGCGAAAAGAAAATAAACGGTTGCTTATCATCTTAGATTGCATATTTAGGAATTGTGCATCTACATCATGTGCTGAACCTAAAATGAAAACTTCTTAAGAAAGATCAACTGTAAAATAAATTTCAATGAACATAAAAACTCTTTGGAACCTAATGCACAACATTTAGAAGTCTAGGCTAGAGAAGTATTCCGGTGTCGTAAAGCCTAGTAACTATCACTTTAATCATAGGTTGGGTGATTCCTCCTCTTTGAGATGACAAGTGCCAGTACGAACTTGTGCTTCCACGTACCATCGAGTATCTATTGGGAACCACAATAGGCTATATCCTTTATTCTTAGGAAGCCGTGTCTGCTGCCCTATCGATCATAATGCATTGAACACAGTATTCAGGAAGATTGACTGTCGTACTATAAAAAGTATTCTACAATTTTACGATTGGTTTGGTAATCCCTCTGTCTAGATTTCCAGAGTAGTCACTTTCATTCCTTTTTAGACTCCTTAAAAGAAAAGGTCCATCTGAGCACTTGTCACTTCAGGTTCATTAAAAATCGAAGGCGACTAGAGTCATTTTTAGCTTTTTCTCGACTGTTAAAAATTGAAAAAGCAAGTTGTGTCAAAGCGTCATAAAATTTATTTTAATCGAAATAACATCACTTTTCCCTCATTGGTCTTAGGTTGAGAAAATGGAGTCCACCAACCAAGGATTTACCCATGGGGATAATCCTAGTCCCTTCTTCTCATGGGGAGAGGTTGGTGCACCTCATATGGCCACATTGTCCCTTCCAGGAATGACAATTGGCCTACCAGTATGGCTTTTCTTGACCTCTGTCATTCAAAGCATCGTGATTCCTAAGCAATCAAATCAGCAACGGAGGATACTAGAGTTACCCCCAAACCTTTTACTTCGTTTGTTTCTCCCTCTCCTTCTTCCTCTTCACTTGGTGAAGCTAGTAAAACTAAAAACGAAGTAACTGAGAAGAAAAAGAAAGGGAATGAGAAGAAGAAGTAGAAGCCAATGGCAAAAGGGAGCAACCATGCATCATCCAGCGAAAATCCACTCCATGTGTCATTTGCAAGGGAGACCACTATCATCGAGATTGTCCTTGCACCCCACAGATCTTAAGGGATTGGTCTCCCCGCTTGTACAATCTAGTGTCCTCAACCTCTGACGATCATGTTGAAAGTACACCGTCAACTAGTGAAAACGAAGTCACTGGACAAAAAGGAAGATCTAAAATTCCTTGTAAACTGTGTGAAGGCAATCATGCCATCCACCGTTGTCCCTCCCTAGGTGAAGCTAAAAGAGTCTTCGATAACCGTCCTGCTTCACCTCTATGACTTCCTCCTGGATACAAGAAACTCTTGCCAAGTCCGTCACTAGTTGAAAATCTGACTGACACACCTTTGTGGTCGATCGAAGCATCTATCATTGAAGATAAACCCTCTGACTACATAGGACCAAAGTCAACAGGTCGATACAGCAATCGACCCAGTCTTGTCTTCAGAAGGTCTACCTTCAGATGATATAGTCACCAAAGAGAATGAGAATGACACCATTCAAATTATTTTCATCAACACAGAATCTGATGAACATGCTGGCAATCTACCCGTTCCTTTACCATAGGAAGGAAGTTCATCAGAGGTTTACCCGGTCATTTATTCAGTCCCTCCACCAAGCAACCTAGTTGTTTCCTTCAATTGGAATCTACTAGGAAGACCCCATCTACCATCTAATGTATCATTTGAATCATAGTGCAAGCTTACAGAATGGTCATGGTTGGTACTATCATAGATGAAGGGGCTTCTGTGGGTATCCTTTCCTCAACTGCTTGGAAATCACTTGGTTTTCCATCTCTTCTACCTGAGATTCGAAATCTAACAGGCTTCAACAAAGGAACCAGTCGACCATTAAGGATCCTTCCAAGTTTGCCTATAAATTTGAGAAGGAAAACCGTTTACTTGAACGTGATGGTAGTCCAAGGATATTTAGATTACAATATACTCCTTGGACGTGACTACATTTATAACATGGGAGCTATTTTTCCCTCACTCTTTCGAGTGATGTGTTTTCCGCATGAAGGCAGAGTGGTCCAGCTCGTAGACTAGCTTTCATTCCCTAGTTCACACATATCTAATGGTCAAGTGCCATCCCTAACTAGTATTTTTGCATAAGGAATGTCTCATCAATCTCCAGTTAATCCACCTGATGAACGCGAGTGATTTGGTGAATGTGGCTAAACCAAGGGGGCATGCTGTTATACGGGAATAGTGTCCACTCGGATGATGCTATTGCCACTAAGATGGGTGGCTATCTTAGAAACAAACAATCAAAGTCTACTATTGATTCCTTTTATGAAAATAGATGAGAGGAGAACCAAGAGGGCCAACCTGAGTCTTGCGCTCGATTTCCTCTCCTTCTTGATAGAGTTTTGTCGCTTCTTCTTTGTCTACTCAGCTTCAAAAGGACTTGTGGAATCACAACAACATACTACTATGCAAGAAACAAGGATCTAAATTCATAAATAACGCAGGATCATATGTGCATTAACCATATACAAGCATATATAAACAAGTACACAAGAATATGGAAGGAAACAAGAATAGCTTTATTCAGATGAAAAGTAGCAAGAAGATTACAACCATGTGTTCTGACCCAGCATCATCCTCCAGCTAAGAATCCCTTTTTCACCTCAAGAAAAGCTAGATCACCCAACACTGTGAATGTACACCAGAATACCAACAACACTTCTCTATAAGATACAAAATTCCAGCCTTTGGATCTCTGTGATGAGGGATACATATATAGATGATTACAGAGAGGTGAGTCATCTTTTGGGATCTTTATTAGTGCCTTCTCTCTGATAGTTCCTGCTTCCACTTGGAGAATGATGATCTCTTACTCATCCCTCGTAAAAAATGGAGTGGCAAGTGTTAGAGGGGATGCTTCTGGAAGATTCCATGATCTTCCACCTCGCATTTTCGTCCCTGCCATTTGTCCATTCCTGACCATCGCACCCTACAGAGGAGAAAATCAGTATGCATCACACCCTGTACATTGAGAAGGTGATATGCATCACACCCTCTGCATTGA
>APFE030221476.1:0-15596 GCA_000404065.3 Pinus taeda
CGGAGGAGATTTGAACCTGTGATTGATTCAGATATGAGCTAGTTTGTGTGTAACAGGTGGAGATAGTACTAAGTACTTGCGAGGAGTATTGTACTATGTATTGTTACATGTTCTCAATCAATATAATATATAGATAGTTGGGGGTTTTCAGTTGTATGCTTTCCCCGGGTACATACTGTGTTGGTATGTGTGATTGATGCTTCAATGTGCGCATGCGATTGATGTTTTAATTTTTCAAATTGATGATCAACGTAGAGGAGGTTATGTATTATGCATGATTCCGCAAATAGTGTATAATCAGGATAATCTCTGTGAATAAGTGTCATATTATTCAAAATTTCTACAATATTTGATATTCTCCCTGCAAGGTATATCATGTCAGCTAAACCAAATCAGAATAAACCAACATACCTTAGCATAATTTGGGGAGGTTACCTTGTCTACATGATCAACGTAATACATGTATAACATAATAATGACGATGTATAGAAATATAACACATAATCATATAACCATATAACCATCATACTAGCTACAGTCTAGTCATCAATGCATGACCATATCAACTACACATACCATGACCTCATGCATGGAAAACAGCCACCACATCACTATACACGACCACATGTGAATACTGACATGCATAAACAATGCATAATCAACCATACACTCATGATGACACACTCCCCAATAACACCATGAACTTCCCATGGCAACCTCACTGGAACCATATACCATACCATACAAATGCAACAAGCACACAATCTTACAACACAAGAAACACAAATGAAACCAACATGAATACATTACCAACACACAACCCATCTAGTTAGAGGGTGAACCATGCTCTGATAGCACTCTGTAACACCCTCCTCCCACATCTACCCAAGTAACGGACCAACCGAGGTAAACATGTGACGAGAAGTTATAATGATATGATTCGACCCCCTATGTGTCAATTAAGGAAGTGGAATTGGTGGAACATATCACATAGACCTTCCACATCAACAACAGAACTCCCAAGAGCCATCCCAGCCACTCAGGTAACCAGCCCCTGAGACCAACTAAAGTGTTAGTACATTAAACCCCTAGACGCCCCCTTGATTTGGACTAGGGTGTGTTTAGGCAACTCCAAATGCTCCCACAACAAGGGCAAGCGAGCATCTGGGAATTTTTTTTCCCTAGTGTTGTGCTTGCGACTCTGGGATTTATGCCACTTTTTTAGGCACAGAGCCCAAGTCAAGACCCATAACTTAATGGCACCTTCAGAGATGAATTTACATAAGATACATCGTTCATTCATTTACAAGTAAAAACATGATAAGAGCCAAAGATCATGACAATCATAAAACTCATTCATAACCAACATATAAACATCATAGATGCTAAGCAGAAAACAACCATATAAAACACATAACAATAAGCATATTTACCTATCAATACCATAGGAAAGAGATTTTTATTACCACAAGAAAAATGAAACTAGATCTAGGACTTCCATGCACCACCCGACCATAGACATGGAAAGAGGAAAGAGGATGAAGATCCTCACAATATTTACATCAAAGAATATAAAGGTCATCATGAAGTAAATGGACTTGAGACAGAGATTCCTGATATAACAAAGCCATTGAAGATGAAGAAGGTGGATATAGGGTTGGAGGCTGAATAGGAGTACGCAACAATAGGAGATTATTGGGATGAGGACATAGTCAACAAAATAACAGATCCCTTGCATGAATATCAGGAGTTGTTCCGTACTAAGTTTTCAGATATGAAGTGCATATTAGGAGATTTGGGAGTTATGATGATTCCTCTGAAGTTTGATGTGATGCCTGTCAAGCATTGACCTTATAGACTGAATCCAAAATACAAGGAGAAGGTGAAAGAATAATTAGGCAAAATATCAATAGTTAGGATAATTGAACATGTCGAAGAGTATGAATGGGTAAGTCCCATGGTGATTCAGGAAAAGAAGGCAAAAGGGGAAATCAAAATTTGTGTTGACTTAAGGAAATTGAATGATGCATGCCTGCATGACCCCTTACCTACACCATTTATAGATGAATTATTGGACAATGTAGGAGGACAAGAGGCATTTTATTTCATATATGGCTTTTTAGGATACCATCAGATCATAATTGCACTGAAAGATAGACATAAAATGTATTTTACGATAGAGTGGGGCTCTTATCATTACACGATGATGCCTTTGGATTAAAGAATGCACTTGCTATATTTTCCAGAGTTGTAATTGCAACCTTCAAAGAATATATACAAAAGTTTCTAGAAGTATACTTTGACGATTAGATAGTCTTTGGTCTATTAAAGAAGCATGTGGCAAGCTTAAGGATGATGTTGGATACCTATAGACAGTGTCATATCTCATTGAACTTGAAGAAGTGCATCTGTTATGCACCATTTGGTATATTGTTGGGATATGTAGTTTGTAAACATGGATTAAAGGTGGATCCTGTGAAGATCGCAGTTATTGTGAACCTGCTAGCATAAAAAACTGTGAGATAACTACACACGACACTGGGACACATTGGCTACTACAAAAAGTTTATAAAGGGGTACTTGCAGATAACTACATTGATGGAGAAATTACCGAAGAAAGCTGTGACTTTTCAATGGAGAGAAGAGTGCCAAAAGAACTTGTATGTACTAAAAGAGAAGATGGTAACTGCGCCTATTATAGTTTTCCCGGTTTGGAAGAAAGAGTTCCATGTACATGTTGATGCATATTACATACCATTAGGTGTAGCGCTAGCGCAACCAGGAGTAGGGGAAATTGATCATCCCATAACATTTGCAAGAAGGAAACTGTCTAACGTGGAAAATAACTATAGCACGACAGAAAGAGAGGGATTAACTATGGTGTATGCTTTACACAAATTCAGGGAGTACTTGTTGGGGGCACATTTTCAAAATGTTCATTGATCACTCCACGCTTAAATGTTTGGTGAATAAGCCTATTTTAGGAGGAAATATATGTCAATGGTTGTTATTATTCTAGGACTATGACTTTGAAGTTATAGTGAAGCCAAGAAAATCGAATGTTGGACCTGATAATCTATCAAGGATAGAGACAGGAGAAGAACCCATAAGTATCAAAGATAACATGCCTGATGCACATCTATTCGTAATTAGAGTCGCAGATGATCACTTCGCAGATATTATTTTTTTTCTAGCCACAGGGATGGCACCCACGAAGTAGACTATGAAGCAAAAGAAGGAGTTGGTGTCTCGAGCAACTGATTTTCCGTTGATTCTAGACATTTGTACAAACTGGGATTCGATGAAGTACCGCGTAGATACATCCTTAAACATGAATGATAGAGTATTCCTTCAGAAGCTCATCGAGGAGTCGTAGGTGGTAACTATGCAGGAAAATCCACTGCGCAAAAGATCTTGAGAGCTGGACTATAGTGGCCCACAGTACATAAGGATGCAAATGAATTATGTCAAGCATGTGATGTATGTCAAAGAATAGGAAAGCCATCTAGAAGAGTTGAGATGCCACTAGTGCCACCTGTAACTTTGCAGGCTTTTGACAAATGAGCTATTGACTTTGTTGTACCTATTAGTCTGCCAGGAAAGAAGATTGGTGCGAGGTATATAATCATTGCAACTGATTATTTGACAAGATGGGTTGAGGCACAACCAATGAAGGAATACAACGTAGAAACATATGTGAAATTCATCTTTGAATATATATTGTCCAGGTTTGGTTGTTCAAAGATCTTGATGAGTGACCAAGGCACACATTTCTTGAAAAAAGACCATTGAACCACAAACTGAGGAATTTAAAGTTTACCACTAGAAGATCACCCCTTATCATCTACAAATGGAATAGTGGAAGCTTTCAATAAGATTATGGAGAATGCATTGACAAGGTATGCAATGTGAACAAACATGACTAGGATTTGAGAATTCCAGCGGTGTTGTGGGCATATAGAACAACATGCAAGAAATTGATAGGGCAGACACCGTTTAGGTTGGTATATGGACAAGAGGCAATTATGCCTATGGAATACATTATGCCAAGTTTGAGAATTGAAATTGTCACATATATGGAAGATATTGACATTATGAAGGAAAGAATGTTGCAAATACTAGCTCTAAAAGAAGACAACTTCATAGTAGGGTTTCATAAACAAGTGCAGAAAGCAAGGGAGAAAGCCTGACATGATAGGCGTATCAAGAAGAAAACATTCCAGGAAGGAGATCTTGTATTATTATATGACAACAAATTCATGAAGTTCCCAATAAAATGTAAAACACATTGGTTAGGACCATATATCATCAAGCATATCTCTAATGGTAGTGCAGTTCAACTCGTGAAGATGAATGGTCAGCTGATTCTAGGACGAGTGAATGGTAGCAGGTTGAAGATATACATGGACAACTCTATCCCTAGAGCTTCACACTGAAAAATGAAGGGAAGCAATTCCTAGTGCCACCTGCAATTGAAAGCGGGCACGAGAGTATAAACTACTCTGCAGAAAGGGACTGCACCGAAGAAATATTACTACGTGATAATCAGGAGTATGACGAAGTCCGAAGGAACTGCGACAAAGAAACAGTGACTGCGCTACGAGGGAAGGTTCGTCGAAGTTGGCCAAAAATATGATCGTTGGAAGGGAAAAGCTAACATTAAAAGGAAGTTGTCGTTAAGGGACACGAGAGAAGAGAATTTATGAAGCACAACTGGATGTATATAGCCCCGTACTTGCATTAAATGAGAAAATATTGAAGAAATCATGATGTTATAATTCAAATTTGTTATAAAACCATATCTCGTGCCACATTTGACACTTTTCCATCTAGAGAAGTTGAGACATTGCATCTAAGTGTGAAGAAAGCTACTATATGTCTGAGAGGATTTTTGAGGAACTTGTTGGAATATTTCTAGAGAAAGGATTAGTGGGTAATATGGAGGCACAAGGAGTGAAGGTTCCTATGTCCCCAATACACTAGAGGTCGCCAAGAAATCAAGTACCCACAGAACCACAACCACAGAAGAAGCAAGAGAAGAGACTCGCTAAGGTCCCTAGGGTGGAACTCAGAACATTCCCGAGGAAGAAAACACAAAAGGAAGTTCTCACGAAGAACAAAGAAGATAAGGGGAAGAAGCCTATGTAGAAAGGAAAGGAGTTGATGCAGCAAAAAGTGCCTGAACAGATCAATGATAGTGAAGAGGAGGATGAATTTCAACGCATGGAGACTGAGGACGAATAGATTCTTGCTATGCTCCCACCTTACATGCCACCAAGAAAACCAAACACCAAGCTAGTTAAGGAACCAAAGGAGGGTAAAATTGCCACATGCACTCCATTACTACCGTAGGAAGTGTTGTTTGAGGGTGAAGTGTTGGGAAATATTCCTTAGCTGAAACTGGAAGATTGGGACTAACGGTGAGAGAAAATACCCTCAATTTGAACCAAGTACATATTTGAAGCAGGTTTGGTACCCAAAAAGTGGAGTCACGAGGCAGGAACCATTCCAGTGGGCTACATGATTGCAAAGAGTAGGCCTCTTGAATATTCTAATTGTGCCACACTTTGGCTAAAGCACATCCAGTACAATGTGTGTACAATAGCTCCTTGCACTAGTACATGATGGATGCATTTGGCTAGGGACGAGGATCTCGATTGATGAGATGTTAGTCTGAAAAATCGCAGCGTTGCCTCATAAGGGAAAAGACCCTGCAAAATAATTTATGGGCAAGAATAAGGAAAAGGAGATGACACAAATGATGAAGGAAAAGTTTGGACCGGTGAAGAAGTCGTGGGGAAATGACATCAATTCCATTGATGACCAGGGAGTGTGTTTTGTTGCACACATTGTTGGTACCATTTCATTTCCATCCTTTTCTTCTAGAAATCCATCATTTGTCTATCTTTTTCTCCCATAAACCCCTCATATCCATCGAAACTGATTAATCAATAGCATTATAGTTGTTAATTTACATTAAATTTAATTTGTGAATTTTTATGTTAAAAATTAGGAATTTTCAACAAAAATTACAGGATGTCATGACTTCCTGTAAATGGTTTATGATGTGACATGTGGCATGGCAGGCAAGTCAAACAATGGATAGGAACGTGATCTGGAATGTACATGCATGGTGAAAAATCGATTCAACAACAAATCAAAAGCTCTTGGATACGCGGTCAATGCTGGTCAAACCCAACCTTTTTGGTCACAAAGGCAGAAAAAAGCCATAGTTTCCCAAACTGATTTCGTTTTGCTTTTGGAAATCGGTTTAGATTAGAAAGGACAAAAATCACTCTTTTGTAAAAGCAGAAACATCTGCATAATGTATGTACATTCGATTTAGATAGGAGACAAGTAGATAAAGACTGTGTATTGTATTGTTTCCAGAACAATTATTATCTCTATGTATTGTTCCAGAACATTACTCTTGCATGTGATTTCAATCTTTAGAACTTAATTACAGTCACCATTTTATTCCAACAGTGCTTATGCGTTAACATTCTCATCGCTTGAAGTTTCTTAAGTGTGCCATTGAAGCGTGGACGGGCCCTACGTGGAGATTGGTATACTGTTAATTTCATTTCCATAACGTTTCACATTTGAATGGTGTGCGTAGTGTTTAATGTTATTTCCTTGTCTGTGAGTTTATCGATTTGATTAGAAATTCTTGCAAATGATATTCATGGTGATAGCTTGAAGATTTGATTGCTAGATCATTGAACAATATCTTGTAAAAGATTTAATTGATCATTAGATTTCGAAGCATCTCTGTGGACTCTGTTTTCATGCATTTAAAATTTCAATGTGCTTTTGATTTTCATGAATGCTTAGTGTGTTAGCTGGAAAGAGCTTTTGTGTATAGTATCCTTGTAAAAGGATTGAAAACTCAGTCTAGCAATATGCTGTATCTTTAGGACAGTTAGATAAATTAGGTGATCTGAGTGTTAAGGTGAGAGGAAACATATTTCAACCTCATGTAAAGGAGAGTTGTAGCCTATCACAGTAGACACTTAGTTAGGGATCCTTTTATGTCTATAGACTTTAGACACGTGCCTATAAGTCTACCTACCTTGGTTGATATTAAATCTAGTCTAATCTAGCACCCTAGATTGGCCACTACATTTTGGCGCCATTGCCGGGGAGGCGCAGTTAGAGGATTTTGAAAAAAGATCAAAAAAAAAAAACACAACATAGATTTGATTTTAATTGTCATTTTAGAAGTCATGTTTGCTTATGCGTAGATCTAGAGATAATAAAGGTAGATTCATAAAAACCCCCCATCCAAAAACTAACCTACCACCAAGAGCAGACCCTTTAGGAAAAATTGAACACACAACACCAACTGAGGAAATCACCATACAAAAATTAGAGGATAAACATAAATTAGGCCAAAGACTTACACTTATTGAGAAACAAATCCTATTGGCACACGAATCACAGAAGAAACATCTCCCTGAATCTTCTACAAAACGAGAAAGTAGAAAAATAACTCAACAATCTCTAGAACAACTCTTTGGAACGAGTGACACTGAACAAGCAATTAAATCATCAGAGGAATCTATAAAAATGGTTGAGGAAGGAGGAGGATCAACAAGAAGACCCACTCCTGAACAACAACAAGATCAAAGAGTGGAGGAAGAGTCAACCTTTAAATTTCCTATTCATGAACCAGAAGACAATCATGATGAGGAAATAAAAATGAAAAACATACCTCCTTCTGTGTTACCAAACTTTTATGGCATGGCTTCAGAAGACCCTGATTCATTATTGTTTGAGTTTGACATTGTATGTCGAACATATGGTTACACAGATGATGCCCATAGGCTTAGACTCTTCCCAGCAACATTAATGGCATCAACACTAAGATGGTTCATGGGACTTGGTGAGCATGCAATAACTGATTGGGATGGCATGAGAAGAATATTCCTAAAGAAATACCAACCTTATTGTAGATCGAAAGATTCTAAATATGATATCTTTAGGATGAATCAACAAGAGGATGAAAATGTAGAGGAGTACTTGGAATGATTTGCTTACAATTTACAAAAATCAAAACATCGATCCATGACTCTTGATCTCATTTGAACAATATTTTTGAAGGGCAGTCGAGAGGAATACTTAGATGATCTTAATTTGATGGGAAAAGGTGATATTTCCACCTTACCTTTCAAAGGAATTGCTGATTTATGTGAAAAGTATTTTAGGAACAAAGCCAAAATTGGAAAGAGAACCATATCATCCAAAGCCACAAAATCTGCTTCAGCAAGTGTCACACGAGTTGAAATAGGAAATTTGTTAGAGCAATTCAAAACAGATCTATTGAGTACCTTGGGAACTCAAATTGACACTCTTAAAGCTAAGAAAAGACAAGAAGAGGAAGATCAAATAATGGTTTTCTTTTGTCCAAAATGCCGGAAGAAACATGCCTTAAAAGATTGCCCATTAGAGAACATTCAAGTGTGTGCCTTTTGTACTGAAAATCATGATATATTTCATTGCTCTAAAGTCAAGGTTTTGCAGAATTGTAATGTGGAAGCTAATACAGATATGAAAAATGTGTATTTTATGGACGCAAAAAGACCATGGCAGCCAAGACCTCCACCTCAAGGTATGTTCCCAAACCAGAATTTGCAATTTCCTTCACATGATCAGATGTATGCTCAGAATTCGTGGAATGTACCCATGCCATGGCAGCACCAAAATTACCCACAACAACAATGGATACCATCTCAACAATATCAACCATATCCTCAACCATACCAACCATATTCGCAGCCATATCAACAATATCATTAGCCATATTCACCATATCCACAACCATATCAGCAATATCCTCAGCAGCAAGTTGTTTACCCACATCAACCCCAACTCACTCAACAAGCATTGCCTGCTCCTCCACCAATAAATCCACCACAATTACAACTTCCATCTAACCAACAACCTCCTAGACCTACTCAAATCCTTGCTCAACCTGTACCAAATCCAAATAACAGAGTAGAGAGACCTGCTTATAATGTAGATGAGGGACCCTCATATCCCAAATTACCCTTGCAAAATATCAATTTGAGGTCTGGTAAGGTACTTCAGAAAGAATCTCCAGCAGCTGATAAACAAGAAGAAAACGAAGAAAATGAAAATGAAACTCCAATTCAGAGGAAACAAAATGATGACATCAAAAATAAACAAATGCAACCATTGCATCCACCACCTTTTCCAGAGAGATTGGTCCAAACAAAACTTCCCATGTCTATACCACAGTTTGATGTTTTAGATGAGATAAAGAATGTCTATATAAAAGTTCTGCTTCTACAAGCCATAAAAGACATTCCCATATATACTAAAGCCATCAAAGAATTGTGCCTCAAAAAGCCTACTAGGAAAAGAGTTGATCCACAAACCATTCATGTTATTGGACATTTAGCTGGCCTTATGGAAAACACCATTTCAATGGAAAAGTATGTTGATCCTGGTATTCCCAAAGTCACTACAATCATTAACAGCATACATATTCCAAACACCTTAATTTACCTTGGGGCCGCAATAAATGTGATGACTCTTGAAACCATGAAAACCCTCCAGCTCACAAACTTGCAGCACACAACAATTGTTCTAGAACTCGCTGATAGGTCTAAAGTGATTCCTGAAGGGATTTTCGAGGACATAATTGTTTCACTGGACTCTTGGGAGTATCCAGTGGACTTTTTAGTTCTCCAGCCAAAATCCAATTTAGGAGGACACCCTATCATCCTTGGTAGACCGTGGTTAGCAACTGCTGATGCATTCATATGATGTAGATCAGGTAATATGATCATTTCACGAGGAACTGAAAGAAAACAACTCACTCTTTACCCATCAGCACAATCACGAGCAGTAGCACACAATTTATGGCTTGATGATAAATGCAATGATAAGATAGAAGTTCAATCTGTTTTCAGCATCAACCAAATCTATGATTTTCAAGAACATAATAATGATGATTTGGTAGAATTGTTCCTTTCTCAACCTGATGTTTCCAAAGAATTGAGAAATGACCAATACCGTGCTGCAGATGAACTTTTGGCACAAAATTTTCAGGAAACATGCACCATTCATTCTTTGCAAACAACATTTTACAACGTTTTTCCTATCCAATCTATCACAAACACACAGAGCAAGACCATAGAGATTAGTCCAGGAAAAACTTTGAATATTGGCACTCACCTAGACTCATCTTAGGAGGAGAAATTGATTCAATTATTGAGAAAATACCAGAAAGCATTTTCTTGGGACTACACCGATATGCACGGAATTCACCCTGAAACATGCACTCACCATATTTATACAAATAATAATATCAAACTAGTGAGGCAACCACAGAGATGAATGAATCCCATGCTTCAGGATATTGTTGGAGAGGAACTACAAAAACTGTTGAAAGTCAATTTTATCTATCCTATCTCTGACAATCAATGGGTATCCCCATTGGTAGTAGTACCCAAGAAAAATGGTAAGTGGAGGATTTGTGTTGATTACATACAATTGAACAAAGCAACCCTCAAAGATTATTTCCCACTACCATTTATTGACCAAGTGCTAGACACATTAGCTGGGAAATCATCATTCTCTTTTCTTGATGGTTTCAGTGGCTACACCCAGATCAGGATAGCCTTAGAGGACCAGGACAAAACCACTTTTACTTGTCCTTGGGGCACTTATGCTTATAATGTTTTGCCATTTGGACTTTGCAATGCTCCAACTACATTTCAAAGAGTTGTATTAGCTATTTTTGCTGATTTAGTTCATGATTGTGTTTAAGTTTACATGGATGATTTTTCAGTGTATGGTAATTCATTTGAGCATGCATTAGAGAATCTTGAAAAAGTTTTGAAGAGATGTATTGAAGCTCCCTGAGCAATGAAAAGTGTTTTATGATGTTAAATGAAGGGATAGTATTAGGACACTGTATTTCTTCTCAAGGCATTAAAGTTGATCCATCAAAAATCTAGATCATTGTCAATTTGCCAATTCCGAAGACTCAAAAAGAGGTAAGAAGTTTTCTTGGGTATGCAAGCTATTACAAAAGGTTTATTGAACATTTTAGTAAAATAGCTTTACCTTTGTTTAAGCTTCTAGCCAGAGATGCACCTTTCAACTGGAATGATAATTGTCAGCAAGCATTCGAAACACTCAAAGAAAAGTTATCAACCACACCAGTCTTAAAAGGACCTAACTGGAGCCTACCATTTCACATCTTTACAGATGCATCTGATACTGCAGTAGGTGCCTCATTAGGCCAAAAAGAGGAGTCTTGTCATTATGCCATCTATTTCATTAGTAAAAATCTGACACCTGCAAAATTAAACTACACAGTCAATGAAAAAGAAATGCTTGCAATCATACATGCTGTGAATAAATTCCGACATTATATAACTGGTTATGAGGTTTTTGTACATTCTGACCATTCTACCATTAAGTAGTTAATGAATAAACCAGTAACTAATGGCAGAGTTACCAGATGGCTGTTATTATTACAGGAATTTAACATCACAGTGTTAGATAGACCAGGTAAGGAGAATCAGGTGGCAGATTTTCTTTCTAGAATGCAAAATCCAGGTGAGGTTGTTCCGGTTGAATATTCTTTTCCAGATGAAAATTTATTTGCAATTTCAATAGTGAATCCATGGTATGTTGACTTGGCCAACTATTTGTCCACAGGAAGAACACCTCCATATTTTACTCCAAAGGAAAAGAAGAGGCTAATCAAACAAAGTGCTCGATACTCATGGGTTAATGGAGATTTATTTTACACTGGTTATGATATGATTATTAGACGATGTGTAAGAAATGATGAGATAATTGATATTTTAAAATCTTGCCATGATGAACCGTGTGGTGGGAATTTTGCAGCTAAAAGAACAGCATTCAAGATTCTTAGTCTTGGATACTACTGGCCATCTATTTTTAAGGATTCCAAGAAGTATGTGAAGAGTTGTGATAGCTGTCAAAGAATGGGTAGGCCAATAGCTACACATGAAATGCCACTTCAGCCTCAAGTACACTTAGATCCATTTGAAAAATGGGCTCTAGATTTCATAGGCCCCATCAATCCAACTTCCAAAGGTAAGAAGTACATCCTAGTGTGTACTGATTACGTGAAAAAATGGGCTGAAGCCAAATCACTAGTCCAGGCAACTGAACAAACAGTGGTAGACTTCCTTTTTGAAGAAATTTTTGTAAGGTATGGAGTACCAAGGGAGATAGTGACAGATCAAGGTACTCAGTTTACTTCAAAGCTAGTTAAGACATCACAGAAAAATATCAAATCAAGCACAGAAGAAGTACACCTTACCATCCACAGGCCAATGGCCAGGTGGAATCCACAAATAAAACATTGGAAGGAATTATCACTAAGATCGTAGCAATGAACATAAAGAATTGGGAAGAGAAGCTCAAAGATGCACTCTGGGCTTATAGAATCACATGGAAGAACACTACAGGATTTACACCATATCAGTTGGTGTATGGAAAAGAGGTAATGCTTCCTATTGAATTTCAAATACATACTTATAAGATGGCTGCAGATTTAGGAATTGATCTTAATGAAGCCCAACAAGAAAGAATTCAGCAATTGAACCAGCTGGATGAAATGAGGCAGCAAGCAGAGGAGACAACACTCCTAATGCAGAAACAAAGCCTAATGCAGAAACAAAGGAAGCAGTGGCATGATGCACACATAAAAAAGAAATAGTTCAAAGAAGGAGACTGGGCTTTACTCTTTGACTCTAAATTCAGAGATCATAAAGCCAAATTTACCACACATTGGATGGGCCCATATGAAATAGTTCAATTTTATGAGAATGGGTCAGTCAACCTTATTACCATTGATGGAGAAGGTCACCCCTTTCTTGTCAATGGCCACAGGTTGAAACTCTATCATAAGCCCATCACCAAGGAGGATTTTCTTCAAAAACTGTATTAACAAAGGAGTTGAGATATTGCAGCCTTTCAGCTTGCTGATATTCTACCTTAGTTCATTCATTTCAATTAAATATATATATATATTAAAAAAATATAATAATGGTTTAGATGTGAAAACCAGACTCTGGCACACTCTAACCCAGAATTCTTACTTGAAAAACAATTCTTTAGCTGGTAAGAATTCCTTGTTCTATTTGTTTACTGTTTGATTCATCCATTCAATAATGACTTGAGGACAAGTCAAAGCTTTAGTGGGGGAGAAGCATCAGCATTTTTGTTTTCCTCATCTCATCTCCTTATTGTAAATTCTCAAAGAGTTTGTTTCAGCACTTAAGTACTTCAATAAAGAAGTTGTTTTTGTCTTTGTTCTAATCAGAGGGACCTATTCAACAAACATCAAAGGGACCTGTTAAAGGCTGCTATCTCAAGCTACTTCGGCAAAGCTTCAACAAAGTTTCAACAGAATTTCAAAGGTTGCTTATCATAAAGGCTCCATCAATACCAAAGATCAAGGAAGCTGCACACACATAGTTCTTTTTCAGATTTCAAAGAAGCTGCACAAACATTCTCCAGATCTCAGAGGGACCTGTTATATCCGAATTCATCTCAGAAGGGACCTGTTATGGACAGTGAAGATTAGTCATATCTGGACAATAAAGATCAGTCCTACCTATGCATCCCAACTCAACTCTTGATCAACCAACACAGTGTAATGTATTGTTGTAATTTTTATTTTTAACATTTAAAATTCTTGGATTATTTTAGTGTTAAATATGATGACTATGTTTGCTTATGATCAATTTCAAAAACACCCCTATACCCATCACCCTTGTCACATTCCTAACAACTATCATTTCCCAACACACTCTAGCCTATCACCATACTCCTACGATTTTTAAATCTTCTCCTACACCACCCTTCAAACCGTGTTATTAACTCCTCATTCTTGAATCGACCATCAAACCTTATTATCGGTCCAACATTTTCCTAATCGGCCAAGTACCAATGAGCAAGGGACAGGTGGTGAATCATTGGAGAGCCAAGTGTTAAACGATTTCATTCATTGTTTTTGAATCGGCCAAGTTATAAAACGATCATTCGACCCAAGTCAACTCATGCAAACAACTATCCATTATCATCACTCCAACGCTCCATATATGCTTACAACGTTCTCATGACGGTATCTATACAACCTAGTACAACTCCTTTGTCTTTGTAATATGAATGCGCTCTGCATTATCATTATAGTAAATTGGGTCGGTTGTTAAAGTTTCATTTCATTCTCAGTTTGTAAAAAGGGCGTTACCATACTAGTAATTCAAACGCTGTGATTTTAAAAAAGGCCGAGAACAGAAGGTGTTACAAAGGGAGAACATAGTAATTGGGCTCACAAGTTTCCACATCCGCCATAATTCGAGGACATTCATCCGGTAGCTGCCTAAGCCATTGAAGAAGGAGACCCCGAGAACAGAGGGCGCTACCAGGTCGGTTGAGTGGAGCGCAAAACAGAGGTAACAAATCAAGAGACCCTTGTTGAATTATTAAGCATAAATGAAGAGGGTTAGAACAGGAGTTTCTTTGTCAAAATGACTAATAGAGCAGAGCCTAATACATTTGATAGTTCCCAGTATCACGATGACTGTATTATAATTTTAAGGGAAAAGTAATGGCTACCCTTCCTGGAGAAGTTTAATGGGAACAATGAAGAAGTAACTAAGCAGTTTGCATTTACATTTAATGGAGAGAAAGCATTGATAGGCAACTTCTCTTTTAGGATTTCAGAGCACACCATAGCACAAACCTTGGGAATCAGCCCAGAAGGAGAAAAATATTTCAAAACAAAACAATTCAAGGAAAAATCATGGACCCAATTCATGTCTAGGTCGAGGGTTTCCTCTGTTAACTGGAAAAAGGGTGTCCCTAGAAGCTGGCTGATGCACCCATGGGATGAAATGGTGTATATAATTCAGAAATTTGTTACGTGTGAGGGTCGTTACAACATAGTTTATCTATACCACATCAAACTCCTGTTGCAGTTAAAAGGGCAATGCACCATTAGTCTACCCTACTTCCTCTTACAGAGTTTGACTAAGATGTAAAAAACTACTCAAAAGCAAAAGGGTAATGAGGATAAAATCTTGTATCATTTTGGGTTAATTAAAATTATAATTGAATTTGAAGTGTAGAGGAGGGGAAAAACATGGAAGGAATTTATGGTGGCTAATCAAATCAAAGATGGAGAAGATGAACAGGAACAACAAGAGCACTAAGGATTTATGCTTGACATTGATGAGGAAATCCCTGTGCGCAAGTCAAGCAACGTCCCTCCGCACAGTAGTAGTGTAAGGACGAGAAAGATGAGGCAAGAAGTTGCCCAAAAATTTGAGGAAGACAAGATTTTCACTACATATACAAGAAGATCAAGGAGAATACAAAAGACCCAAACACAAGAAGATCAACCAAAGTCAAATGCACATGCACCGATGGACATTGAGAGCAGTGCTCATTCACAGCCTGGACCAGAAGCCGAAATGGAAGTTGAAAGTAACAAAAGGCAACGGAAAGAGTCACCACCTGCAAACAAGAAACAAAGGAGGTTAGAAAAACAAATTGAAAATCTAAAAGAAGAATTGATG